>JAQOWZ010000206.1:0-146416 GCA_035578165.1 Stenolophus ochropezus
ATTGTAAGCTACATGGGCTGGATTCTAGAATACCTACCACACTTGAAATAGCAATTTTCTTGTTGCAATGTTTTCTTTTAGATAAAATATGATGAAGAATTATAAAATTCGGGCGCGGAAGCAAATATTTATATGATTTTTTACAAAAATAAAGTCAGATTTTACCTATTATTGAAATGGATACTTTTGTTAAAACATTCCTATTCATGCTTTAGGATCTATATTGTGGATGGTTTTAAGCATTGGACATGCAAAAGCGACCAAATCGTGGTACTAATCAGATAATAAACATTCAATTTTCGAGTGTCATTTTAATGAGTACGTTGTATATTGTAAGCTACATGGGCTGGATTCTAGAATACCTACCACACTTGAAATAGCAATTTTCTTGTAGCAATGTTTTTTTTTAGCTAAAATATGATGAAAAATTATGAAATTTGGGCGCGGAAGCAAATATTTATTTGATTTTTTACAAAAATAAAGTCGGATATAACCTATTCTGGAAATGATTATTATGTTAGAACATTAATATTCATGCTTTAGGATCTATACTATGGATAATTTTAGCATTGGACATACAAAAGTGAAGAAAACGTGGTACCAATCAGATAATAAATATTCAATTTTCGGGTGTCATTTTAATGAATACTTTGTATATTGTAAGCTACATGAGCTAAATTCTAGAATACCTACAACACTTGAAATATAAATTTTCTTGTTGCAATGTTTTCTTTTAGCTAAAATATTATGAAGAATAATAATATTCGGGCGTGGAAGCAAATATTTATATGATTTTTTACAAAAATAAAGTCAGATTTTACCTTTTCTTGATGAATACGTTGTTTATAAGCTACATGTGCTGGATCCTAGAATAACTACCAAACTTGAAATATCAATTTTTTTGTTGCAATGTACTTTTTAAGCTAAAATATGATAAAGAATTATAAAATTCGGGCGCGGAAGCAAATATTTATAAGATTTTTTACAAAAATAAAGTCAGATTTTACCTGTTCTTGATGAATACGTTGTATATTGTAAGTTACATGAACTGGATTCTAGAATACCTACCGCAATTGAAATAGCAATTTTCTTGTTGCAATGTTTTCATTTAGCTAAAATATGACGAAGAATTATAAAATTCGGGCGCGGAAGCTAATATTTATATGATTTTTTACAAAAATAATGTCAGATTTTACCTTTTCTTGATAAATACGTTGTATATTGTAAGCTACATGGGCTGGATTCCAGAACACCTACCACATTTGAAATAGCAATTTTTTTGTTGCAATGTTTATTTTAAGCTAAAATATGATAAAGAATGATAAAATTTGGGCGCGGAAGCAAATATTTATATGATTTTTTACAAAAACAAATTCAGATTTATCAATTCTTGATGAATACGTTGTATATTGTAAGCTACATGAGCCGGATTCTAGAATACCTACCACACTTAAAACAGCAATGTTCTTGTTGCAATGTTTTCATTTAGCTAATATATGTTAAAGAATTATAAAATTCGGGCGCGGAAGCAAATATTTATATGAATTTTTTACAAAAATAAAGTCAGATTTTACCTATTCTTGAAATGGATATTTATTTAAAACATTCATATTTATTCTTCATGATCTATACTATAGATAATTTTAGCATTGGACATGCAAAAGTGACCAAAACGTGGTACTAATTAGATAATAAAAATTAAATTTTCAAGTGTCATTTTAATGAATACGTTGTGTATTGTAAGCTATATTGGCTGGATTCTAAAATACCTACCACACTTAAAATAGCAATTTTCTTGTTGCAATGTATTCTTTTAGCTAAAATATGATGAAAATTTATAAAATTCGGTCGCGTAAGCAAATAATTATATAATTTATTACAAAAATAAAGTCAGATTTTACCTATTCTTGATGAACAAGTTGTAGATTGTAAACTACATGGGCTGAATTCTAGAATACCCACCACACTTAAAATCGCAATCTTCTTGTTCCAATGTTTTCTTTCAGCTAAAATATGATATAGAATTATAAAATTCGAGCGCGGAAGCAAATATTTATATGATTTTTTACAAAAATATTGTCAGATTTTACCTATTCTTGACGAATACGTTGCATATTGTAAGCTACTTGAGCTGGATTCTAGAATATCTATCACACTAAAAATAGTAATTTTCTTGTTGCAAAGTTTCCTTTTAGCTAAAATATAGTGAAGAATTATAAAATTCGGGCGCAGAAGCAAATATTTATATGAATTTTTACAAAAATTAAGTCAGATTTTACCTATTCTTGAAATAGATATTTTTGTTAAAACATTCATATTCATGCTTTAGGATCTATACTATCGATGCTTTTAAGCAATGGACACGCAAAAGTGACCAAAGCGTGGTACCAATCAGATAATAAACATTCAATTTTCGAGTATCATTTTAATGAAAACGTTGTATATTGTAAGCTACATGGGCTGGATTCTAGAAGAACTACCACACTTGAAATAGCAATTTTCTTGTTGCAATGTTTTTTTTTAGCTAAAATATAATGAAAAATTATAAAATTCGGTCGCGGAGGAAAATATTTATATGATTTTTTACAAAAATAAAGTCAGATTTTACCTATTCTTAATGAGTACGTTGTATATTGTAAGCTACATGCGCTGGATTCTAGAATACCTACCACACTTGAAACAGAAATTTTCTTGTTGCAATGTTTTTTTTTAGTTAAAATATGATGAAGAATTATAAAATTCGGACGCGGAAGCAAATATATGTATCATTTTTTCCAAAAATTAAGTCAGATTTTACCTATTCTTGATGAATACATTGTATATTGTAAGCTACATGGGCTGGATTCTAGAATACCTACCACACTTGAAATAGCAATTTTCTTGTTGCAATGTTTTCTTTTAGTTAAAATATGATGAAGAATTATAAAATTCGGACGCAAAAGCAAAAATATTTATATAATTTTTTACAAAAATAAAGTCAGATTTTACCTATTCTTGAAATGGATATTTATTTAAAACATTCATATTTATTCTTCATGATCTATACTATAGATAATTTTAGCATTGGACATGCAAAAGTGATCAAAACGTGGTACCAATTAGATAATAAAAATTAAATTTTCAAGTGTCATTTTAATGAATACGTTGTGTATTGTAAGCTACATTGGCTGGATTCTAGAATACCTACCACACTTAAAATAGCAATTTTCTTGTTGTAATGTTTTCTTTTAGCTAAAATATAATAAAGAATTGTAAAATTCGGGCGCGGAAGCAAATAATTATATGATTTTTTTAAAAAATAAAATCACATTTTACCTATTTTAGATGAATACGTTGTATATTGTAAGCTACATGGGCTGGATTCAAGAATACATACCACACTTGAAATAGCAATTTTCTTGTTGCAATGTTTTCTTTTAGCTAAAATATGATGAAGAATTATAAAATCCGGGCGCGGAAGCAAATATATATATGATTTTTACACAATAATAAAGTCAGATTTTACCTAAGCTTGAAACGGATATTTTTGTTAAAACATTCATATCCATGCTTTAGGGTCTATACTGTTGATAATTTTAGCGTTGGACATGCAAAAGTGACCAAAACGTGGTACCAATCGGATAATTAACATTCAGTTTTTGGGTGTCATTTTAATGAATACGTTGTATATTGGAAGCTACATGAGCTGGATTCTAGAATACCTACCACACTTGAAATAGCAATTTTCTTGTTGCAATGTATTCTTTTAGCTAAAATATGATGAAGAATTATGAAATTCGGGCGCGGAAGCAAATATTTATATGATTTTTTACAAAAATAAAGTCAGATATTACCTTTTCTTGATGAATACGTTGTATATTGGAAGCTACATGAGCTGGATTCTAGAATACCTACCACACTTGAAATAGCAATTTTCTTGTTGCAATGTTTTCTTTCAGCTAAAATATGATGAAGAAATATAAAATTCAGGCGCGGAAGCAAATTTTTATATAATTTTTTACAAAAATAAAGTCAGATTTTACCTATTTTTGATGAATACGTTGTATATTGTAAGCTACATGGGCTGGATTCTAGATTACCTACCACACTTGAAATAGCAATTATCTTGTTGCAATGTTTTTTTTAGTTAAAATATGATGAAGAATTTTAAAATTCGGACGCGGAAGCAAATATTTGTATAATTTTTTACAAAAATAAAGTCAGATTTTACCTATTCTTGATGAATACGTTGTATATTGTAAGCTACATGGGCTGGATTCTAGAATACCTACCACAGTTGAAATAGCAATTTTCCTGTTGCAATGTTTACTTTTAGCTAAAATATGATAAAGAATTATAAAATTCGGTCACGGTAACAAATAATTATATGATTTTGCAGAAAAATCAATTCAGATTTTATCTATTCTTGATAAGTACGTTGTATATTGTAAGCTGGATGGGCTGGATTCTAGAATACCTACCACACTAGAAATAGCAATTTTCTTGTTGCAATGTTTTCTTTTAGCTAAAATATTAAGAAGAATTATAAAATTAGGGCGAGGAAGCAAATATTTATATGATATTTACAAAAATAAAGTCAGAATTTACCTATTCTTGTTGAATACGTTGTACATTGTAAGCTACATGAGTTGGATTCTGGAATACCTACCACATTTGAAATAGCAATTTTCTTGTTGCAATGTTTTCTTTTAGCTAAAATATGATGAAAAATTATAAAATTCGGTCGCGGAAGCAAATATTTATATGATTTTTTACAAAAATAAAGTCAGACTTTACCTATTCTTGATGAATACGTTGCATATTTTCAGCTACATGGGCTGGATTCTAGATTACTTACCACACTTGAAATACCAATTTTCTTGTTACAATGTTTTTTTTAGCTAAAATATGATAAGGAATTAAATAATTCGGGCGCGGAAGCAAATATTTATATGATTTTTTACAAAAATAAAGTCAGATTTTACCTATTCTTGATGAATAAGTTGCATATTTTCAGCTAAATGGGCTGGATTCTAGATTACCTACCGCACTTGAAATAGCAATTTTCTTGTTGCAATGTTTTCTTTTAGCTAAAATATGATGAAGAATTATGAAATTCGGGCGCGGAAGCAAATATTTATATGATTTTTTTACAAAAATAAATTCAGATTTTAACTATTCTTGATAAATACGTTGTATATTGTAAGCTACATGGGCTGGTTTCTAGATTATCTACCACATTTGAAATAGCAATTTTCTTGTTACAATGTTTTTTTTTAGCTAAAATATGATAAAGAATTATAAATTTCGGGCGCGGTAGCAAATTTTTATATGATTTTGCAGAAAAATTAATTCAGATTTTATCTATTCTTGATAAGTATGTTGTATATTGTAAGCTAGATGGGCTGGATTCTAGAATACCTACCACACTAGAAATAGCAATATTCTTGTTGCAATGTTTTCTTTTAGCTAAAATATTAAGAAGAATTATAAAATTAGGGCGAGAAAGCAAATATTTATATGATTTTTTACAAAAATAAAGTCAGACTTTACCTTTTCTTGATGAAAACGTTGTGTATTGTAAGCTACATGGGCTGGATTCTAGAATACCTACCACACTTGAAATAGCAATTTTCTTGTTGCAATGTTTTCTTTTAGCTAAAATATGATGAAAAATTATAAAATTCGGTCGCGGAAGCAAATATTTCTATGATTTTTTACAAAAATAAAGTCAGATTTTACCTTTTCTTGATGAATACGTTGTATATTGTAAGCTACATGGGCTGGATTCTAGAATACCTACCACACTTGAAATAGCAATTTTCTTGTTGCAATGTTTTCTTTTATCTAAAATATTATGAAAAATTATAAAATTCGGACGCGGAAGCAAATATTTATATGATTTTTTACAAACATAAAGTCATATTTTACCTTTTCTTGATGAATACGTTGTATATTATAAGCTACATGGGCTGGATTCTAGAATACCTACCACACTTGAAATAGCAATTTTCTTGTTGCAATGTTTTGTTTTAGCTAAAATATGATGAAGAATTATAAAATTCGGGCGCGGAAGCAAATATATATATATATATATATATATATATATATATATATATATATATATATATATATATATATATATATATGATTTTTATAAAAAATAAAGCCAGATTTTACCTATTCTTGAAACGGATAATTTTGTTAAAACATTCATATTTATGCTTTAGGATCTATACTATGGATAATTTTAGCATTGGACATGCAAAAGTGACCAAAACGTGGTACCAATCAGATAATAAACATTCAATTTTTGGATGTCATTTTAATGAATACGTTGTATATTGTAAGCTACATGGGCTGGATTCTAGAATACCTACCACACTTGAAATAGCTATTTTCTTGTTGCAATGTTTTCTTTTAGCTAAAAAATAATGAAGAATTATGAAATTCGGGCGCGGAAGCAAATATTTATATGATTTTTTACAAAAATAAATTCAGATTTTAACTATTCTTGATAAATACGTTGTATATTGTAAGCTACATGGACTGGTTTCTAGATTACCTACCACATTTGAAATAGCAATTTTCTTGTTACAATGTTTTTTTTTAGCTAAAATATGATAAAGAATTATAAAATTCGGGCGCGGTAGCAAATATTTATATGATTTTGCAAAAAAATCAATTCAGATTTTATCTATTCTTGATAAGTATGTTGTATATTGTAAGCTAGATGGGCTGGATTCTAGAATACCTACCACACTAGAAATAGCAATTTTCTTGTTGCAATGTTTTCTTTTAGCTAAAATATTAAGAAGAATTATAAAATTCGGCCGAGGAAGCAAATATTTATGATTTTTTACAAAAATAAAGTCAGATTTTACCTATTCTTGTTGAATACGTTGTACATTGTAAGCTACATGAGTTGGATTCTGGAATACCTACCACATTTGTAATAGCAATTTTCTTGTTGCAATGTTTTCTTTTAGCTAAAATATGATGAAAAATTATAAAATTCGGTCGCGGAAGCAAATATTTATATGATTTTTTACAAAAATAAAGTCAGATTTTACCTATTCTTGATGAATACGTTGCATATTTTCAGCTACATGGGCTGGATTCTAGATTACTTACCACACTTGAAATACCAATTTTCTTGTTACAATGTTTTTTTAGCTAAAATATGATAAAGAATTAAAAACTTCGGGCGCGGAAGCAAATAATTATATGATTTTTTACAAAAATAAAGTCAGATTTTACCTATTCTTGAAATGGATATTTTTGTAAAACAATTAACAACAATAAAAATATTTATCCATATTTCTTCATCTTTATGTATTATCTAATTCACTTGTTTTGCCACTAATGCGTGTTATTCTGTTTCTTCTGTTGCCATGATGTGAACATAATGTACTCTCTCTTTCAACGACAATGATACAATTATTATTTAAATTTGGGAAAGAATTGTTTTCCACAAATTAATTATATATCACTGTAACACATGAAACATTTTGTAACACATTAACATCAATTTGTTGTGTTTTAAAATATTTTATAATCAAATCATGTAACAATTTTATAATATTTGTAGCTTATGATGAGCGAATTTAGCCCGAAACGTCCAAATTTTAAATAATTAAACAAGACACATGTCTAATAAACATCAGGAACCTAAAGGCCTATTCATTAACCCAGTTTTCGAGTTCTCAAAATTTCATCGATCAACATTAGAAGGGCAGCAGGCGAAACTCTCCCTTATTCTTGCAACTATCCAGAATAAAACAAATCCTTCAAGAAATCTAACCTATTCGTGCTCGAGACAGCATAGTGAACAGACGTGTTGTATAGAGCTCCTACTAACGAATTATATATAATAATTAATTAAACAAAATTTGTACCTAATACATTGACATAACACAATTAATTAAATTATTCTGAAAGAAGCGTAACCAAATAAAGTATATATCTAAAATGCAAGAATTTAGCGGTGGACCCACCCGAGTAACATCTGTATGTACAACTGCAATTACAACAACCACTCCGCCATTAACAACCATAACACAGTTCACTCCATATTATACTTCACCAGTACTTAGTACAATTTCTCCAGTGTCTAGAACAACTTTAGAAAACCCATTGTACACTCCTACCGCTACAAACGTAACTACCACTCCAGTCAGAGAGACCTCAAGCCAACGCTACAATTCATGGGAAATCATGCCTACCCAAAACGCATGGCAAGTAATTAAAATTAAAAAAGTAACAAAACGCCACCGTAATGAGGACACTGACAATACAAATCAAATTGAAAACAAACGATTGAATGTAAGCAACAACAGATATGATGTACTAGAGGATGAAACCATAGTGACACAAAACTCCATATCACAACAGAATAACAATGACGAAGAACAACGAGAAATTCTCAAAGACCCAAAACCACCACCAACATATATCCAAGACGTAACAGACTATACTGCAATGTACAATAGTATAAAATCTATTCTAAAACCTGAAGATTTTATTTGTAAAACATTGATTAACAACGCAGTTAAGGTAGACACCAAGACAATCAGTGCATACAGAAAACTTATCCAATACCTAAAACAAAACAACATTGCTTATCATACATATCAAGCACGACAAGATCGTTCTTATAGAGTTGTAATAAAAAATATTCATGCATCGACACCAACAAATGAAATAAAAGAAGCCCTCGAAGCAAAAGGATTCAATATCCGTAATGTAACAAACATCCGTAAATGGAAAACAAAAGAACCACTGCCGCTCTTCTTTATAGATCAGGAGCCAAATAAAAACAATAAAGAAATTTACAGTCTCACTAACATCTTAGGAACTAAAATTACCATAGAACCACCAAGGAAAAAGAAAGACATCCCACAATGCACAAGGTGTCAGGAATATGGACATACTAAAACCTATTGTAACAAACCATTTTACTGTGTCAAATGCTCAGATAATCACCCAACAACATCCTGCACTAAGCCTGAAGGTACACTCGCGAAATGTGCATTGTGCAATGGCGATCATCCAGCAAATTATAAAGGATGTGTAATATACAGAGAATTACAAAGGACAAGAAATAAAAACTTACTTAAAACACAACAAAATATCACACACAACGTATCCCAACAACAAAATACTATTCCAAATACCACACCCTATTTATCACAGCAACAAAATATCATGCCAAATACTACGCATAATGGTTCCCAAGTAGACCCAAATTTGAACTATGCCCAAGTAACACGCAATCAAACCAAGGAAAATGAACAAAACTCAATGATAGCTCAACTCTTAAATAAATTCGAAAATATATTTACTCAGCTAACAAATCAGAACAATATGATAATTGATAATAAACATGCTATCTACATTAATCAACAGTCTCAGCAAAAATGGACAGAGAACTTAGAATAGCACTATGGAACTCCAACGGCCTGGCACAATCAGTGCATACAGAAAACTTATCCAATACCTAAAACAAAACAACATTGCTTATCATACATATCAACCACGACAAGATCGTTCTTATAGAGTTGTAATAAAAAATATTCATCCATCGACACCAACAAATGAAATAAAAGAAGCCCTCGAAGCAAAAGGATTCAATATTCGTAATGTAACAAACATCCGTAAATGGAAAACAAAAGAACCACTGCCGCTCTTCTTTATAGATCAGGAGCCAAATAAAAACAATAAAGAAATTTACAGTCTCACTAACATCTTAGGAACTAAAATTACCATAGAACCACCAAGGAAAAAGAAAGACATCCCACAATGCACAAGGTGTCAGGAATATGGACATACTAAAACCTATTGTAACAAACCATTTTACTGTGTCAAATGCTCAGATAATCACCCAACAACATCCTGCACTAAGCCTGAAGGTACACCCGCGAAATGTGCATTGTGCAATGGCGATCATCCAGCAAATTATAAAGGATGTGTAATATACAGAGAATTACAAAGGACAAGAAATAAAAACTTACTTAAAACACAACAAAATATCACACACAACGTATCGCAACAACAAAATACTATTCCAAATACCACACCCTCTTTATCACAGCAACAAAATATCATGCCAAATACTACGCATAATGGTTCCCAAGTAGACCCAAATTTGAACTATGCCCAAGTAACACGCAATCAAACCAAGGAAAATGAACAAAACTCAATGATAGCTCAACTCTTAAATAAATTCGAAAATATATTTACTCAGCTAACAAATCAAAACAATATGATAATAAACATGCTATCAACATTAATCAACAGTCTCAGCAAAAATGGACAGAGAACTTAGAATAGCACTATGGAACTCCTACGGCCTGGCACAACACGGGCACGAGGTAGAATTCTTTCTCAAAGAGCAAAAAATAGACGTTTTTCTCGTGAGTGAAACTCACTTCACTGAAAGAAATTATTTCAAGGTTAAAAATTATAAAACTTATAACACCAATCATCCAGATGGGACTGCTCATGGCGGCACAGCCATCCTAATAAAAGATAACATCAAGCACTATGAACTAGAAAAATACGAAACTGATTTTCTTCAGTCTACGAACATAAAAATTAAAGAAGCAAATGGTACACTTACACTTGCTGCTGTGTATTGCCCTCCAAAGCACGCAGTTAAACATGACCAATTTGAAAAATACTTTAAATCCCTAGGACACAGATTCATCGCTGGTGGAGATTTTAATTCTAAAAACCCACAGTGGGGCTCAAGGGTTGCGAACCCGAAAGGCAATTGTTAAAGGGTAATTATTTTCAAGCATTAGATAACAACTTACTTCACTCCCAATCTTTCTTAATTGAATTAATTAGTTACAATGTGTTTGATAACACAGAGTTTATAACATGCAGTTATTGTTTATTTGAATCAGTACTCTATTGGCAGTCGTGAGATAAGTGTCGGAGGTGTTTGATTCGATAGGTGAGACACAATACCTATGAGTTACTGAGTATGAGACAGTATATTTACTGTAGTGTGATCTTGATTTTATCCTATCCCTATCCCCGGCGCGTAAACCCGTTAACACTGCATTGACAGGAGGGTGAAGCCGAGGCGCGACGCACCAGGGTACCCTGGTGCCAACGGTGCCCTGCTGGAACAGGTGCCTTAGTTTCGCTTGCATCTCGGTGGGGAGGTGGAGTATGGGTTTGTACTCGGCTTTCACTCATACTCCTGAAGCCTTGTTATAACTCACTGTGAGAGATGTCAAGTTGCTCGATGGATTTCGAGTGTTCTTCTGCTACCGTGGATTCGGTAGCCGGCATATCGTGGATTCGATATGTGGCACTCCTTTCGAGGAGTATCCTTTTCAATTTTACCCGTCTTACCTGGTTTGTTGTTGAGTGTGAGTGTTGTTGTGTGTGCGAATGATATATAGTTGTGTGCAATGTGTTTCACTAAGCATTAGCTTACTCTTTGACTTTCCTTTTCAGGGTGTTCCAAATTAGAAGACGTGATTGGCGTATTATATATTTATTGTTATTTTCGTATCAGAGTGTACAATTATTTAATTAATTATATTGATTGCAATTATTTCAGACTTTTATTTTAGCTACTCTACCTCATTAAAATATCTTCATAACAATTCAGAAGTGGGATCGGAACCTGGATTAGGATTCTTTAATTGTTTTAACATGTCACATCATCAGGATAACGAATCTGCTGGAATTGAGAACGCGTCTCCTAAAATCAACCTTTTGATACGAATGGCGGAAAACAGTATCAACGAAAGAACAGGCCGGTAAAACCGGACATGTTAAAAGAGATTGTCGTGCAGTTAGACAAGCATCTACTTCTAGCAACGCTTTCAGACTAACTACGCATATCCGACCACCGCTACTAAACAACCGCACACAACCATCCTCATCGAATGACGATAAGCAACCTTTTGTTACACTAAGATTTGTCGGATAGTTCGGAAAGCGACACCACAGCACAGGATGAAGATACGTTAGGAGTACAAGATGTCCTCGAGGACAAGGATTAAGTCAGGATAGTCGAATGTGATAACCACTTTTATTTAAATAATTCCCTTATTAATTTAGGAATGTATTTACTATTCTTTTTTCTATTGTCTTACGTAAATGGTTACGGTACACTATTACTTCAACTCCGTAAGTTAATTTTAAATAGTTCCGTTTTGATACTCTAGTAGTAAAGAACGTGAAATGATTTCATTGTGAATTCTTATTAAGAGAGCGTGTTGTGACAACAGGTGAGAGGGTTTTTGTCTTATACTTAACGCGTAGTGTGAGCGGTTTTATTTTATGTTTAAAGCGAATTGTGAGATATTTTATTTAATGGTTAATGCGCAGTATGGAATAGTTTATTTAATAGTTAACGTATAATGGGAGATAGTATATTTGTGGGTTAACGCTTGGTTTGAGATGCTTTATTCGACGGTCAACTCGTAGAGCGATATAGTATGTGATACGTTTGGCGCGGATGGAGCTTCTTGAGTGTGTCTCGGGGTTGCCTGATATACGGAGCCTCTTGAGTGTGTCTCGGGGTTACCGGTGCGTTTGCATACGTCGCGGATGGAGCCTCTTGAGTGTATCTCGGGGTTACCGGTGCGTTTGCATACGTCGCGGATGGAGCCTCTTGAGTGTGTCTCGGGGTTGCCTGATATACGGAGCCTCTTGAGTGTGTCTCGGGGTTACCGGTGCGTTTGCATACGTCGCGGATGGAGCCTCTTGAGTGTGTCTCGGGGTTGCCTGATATACGGAGCCTCTTGAGTGTGTCTCGGGGTTACCGGTGCGTTTGAATCCGTCGCGGATGTAGCCTTTTGAGACATTTCAATTGAACCGAATTCGATACAAGTTATTGATATGATTGTAGGACAATCACTGACAGAATTGCTACACATACGAATTTTTAAAGATGACAAGACGTTGCTTTTATTTATAGCTGATGAAGTTAGTTTACCGCAGATCGGTGCGTTACCAGTAAAAAAACAAAACGTTATGGACAATGGAAGCAGTAGTTATACCTCCAGGTTATGCTGGGAATATAATATGTCCTGTGAACTCTACGGGAGATATGTTCATTGACCGTAGCGTATGTTCTAAGGAAAATCAAGAACACTACTTACCATGATGCGTATTTTCGACGGATGAAGAAGGGACTCGCATATTACTTGTTTTAAATTTATCAAATAATGATCTTATAAAAAAAGAAAAAGAAGTTGCGCGCGGAACCATATGCAAGGAAGACAGTCTAGATATGACCTCAGGATACTATCAGATACCTGTAACTGAAAATCACGACATCGAACATCGTTTGTCACTCCAGATGACCAGTTTGAATTTACTAGGATGCTCTTCGGTTTAACAAATGCTCCAAGTGTATTTCAACGTATGGTGAATAAAATATTGGGACGATTACGAGATTCGAAAGCACTAGCATATCTAGATGACATACTTTGTTCAGCCCCAGACTTCGAAGAAGGATTTCGAAGATTGAAAATTATATTGGAAGTTTTTAGAGAACATAGGTGAGTTACTTAGGTTTTGATATTGACGCTGACGGAGTACTTCCCGGTAAAGAAAAGATCCGTGTTTTAAGTGACTTCCAAACACCAGAAAACGTACTACAAATTCGGAAGTTTATCGGACTAGCAAATTTTTTTTTTAGGGAATTCGTTAATGCATTCGCTGTAGGTTACAACTTCAAAATTTACGTTTACCGTGGAATACTGACAGGGTACGAGGATGAGTCATGTAGATGCGTTAAGTCGATAGAAGGCCAAGACACAACGGACTCGTATGACAAAAAAAGAAAAAAACTAAATATCATAGGTTCTCAGTAAAACACCTAAAACTGACTATAAAAAAAAATCAATACATAAATATTATTGTTTAAAAAAAAACGGTCGAATATATCGCATTACTTGTAAAGGATTGCAATGGGTTGTACCCCGGAGTCTAACACGAGAGATAGTGAAGAATTCTCATGATGATTTCGGTCACTTTGGGTGGAGAAAATATTAAACAAGCTAACTGAAACATATTGGTTTCCTAAAATGCGAGAATATGTGAGGAAATATATAAACTGCTGCAAACCAGGAATGTATGATAAAGTACCAAAAGGAAAACGAGAAAGATTTCTTCACCCAATACGAAAAGTAGTTGTGCCTTTTCATACCATTCACATGGACCACTTAGGACCATTCAACAAGAGCGGTTCGGGCAACATGTATGTAGTTGTTGTCGTAGAAGCATTTACAAAATTCACTTTGCTACGAGCAGTAAAAAAAAAAACGACAAAAACAAAACCGGTTCTAAATTTCTTACAATACATAATCGATATTTTTGGTGTACCAACAAGATTAATTAATGACCTGGATCAGCTTTAGATCTACAGAATGTGAACAACTTTGCAAACATTATGGTATACAACACATATTAAACGCCGTTGCAACTCCTCGTGCAAACGACCAGTGGTGAGAGGTTCAACTGAACAGCTTTAGCTGCGTTAGCAACTTCCAGGACCGACAACAAACATTGGGATAAAAGAGTATCAGGAGTTTAGTTCGCAGTTAACAATACTAATTGCGCAGGAACGGGAAAAACGCCTAGCGAATTATTGTACGGTTACCGCCCAAGAGTACCAAATGACTCAAGGCTGACGAAAAGAATTCAGAGCAGTAGTTATCGATATAGCAGAAACGTGGCAAGAGGTTGCTAAGAAAATAGAAAACGATCAACGAAAACAAGCAGTTTGATTTAACTTAAAAAGAAAAGCTCCACAAGAATTCAATTGCGGAGATATTGTTTTCGTAAAGAAACAACATAAAATGATAGGAGAAAAAGCAAAAAAAAAAAAATAACACATTACGCTGGACCATTTACAATAGAGAAGGTTTATACAAATGATAGATAACTAGTTGTAGAAATGAGTGGATCAAATAGGAGCATGAAACGCGGATACAAAAACGTAATAGCAGTGGACAACATGAAACGATGGATATTAGTAAAAGATTTGACGATTAATTCAGAAAATGACACTCTGCGTCAGATGATGATGTTCATGGAATTGAAAATTAACTTCTCGAGGGCGAGAGTTTTTCAGGATGGCCGAACTGTTAAAGGGTAATTATTTTCAAGCATTAGATAACAACTTACTTCACTCCCAATCTTTCTTAATTGAATTAATTAGTTACAATGTGTTTGATAACACAGAGTTTATAACATGCAGTTATTGTTTATTTGAATCAGTACTCTATTGGCAGTCGTGAGATAAGTGTCGGAGGTGTTTGATTCGATAGGTGAGACACAATACCTATGAGTTAGTGAGTGTGACACAGTATATTTACTGTAGTGTGATCTTGATTTTATCCTATCCCTATCCCCGGCGCGTAAACCCGTTAACACTGCATTGACAGGAGGGTGAAGCCGAGGCGCGACGCACCAGGGTACCCTGGTGCCAACGGTGCCCTGCTGGAACAGGTGCCTTAGTTTCGCTTGCATTTCGGTGGGGAGGTGGAGTATGGGTATGTACTCGGCTTTCACTCATACTCCTGAAGCCTTGTTATAACTCACTGTGGGAGATGTCAAGTTGCTCGATGGATTTCGAGTGTTCTTCTGCTACCGTGGATTCGGTAGCCGGCATATCGTGGATTCGATATGTGACACTCCTTTCGAGGAGTATCCTTTTCAATTTTACCCGTCTTACCTGGTTTGTTGTTGAGTGTGAGTGTTGTTGTGTGTGCGAATGATATATAGTTGTGTGCAATGTGTTTCACTAAGCATTAGCTTACTCTTTGACTTTCCTTTTCAGGGTGTTCCAAATTAGAAGACGTGATTGGCGTATTATATATTTATTGTTATTTTCGTATCAGAGTGTACAATTATTTAATTAATTATATTGATTGCAATTATTTCAGACTTTTATTTTAGCTACTCTACCTCATTAAAATATCTTCATAACACAATGAACTCAAAAAAACAATAAATAACAATAACTACCAATATATTAGCACTGGGCGACCAACATACTGGCCCACCAACCAAACAAAATTCCCGATTTACTAGACTTATTTATAGCAAAAGGCATATCATCAAACTATATTAAATTGGAAGACAACTTTGACCTAACATCTGATCATTCGTTAATCATAATGACGCTTAGTGCGAAAATAATCGAAAAACTTCCAAGACCTTACTTGAGCAATCATAAAACTAACTGGGAAAAGTTAGTTACAAAAATCGCTGGATCGAATGGAAACATGGGCAAGGAAATGGAGAATAAAAATCAATGAAACAAAATCCAATCATATTACTTTCACCAACAAGCACTCAGCATGTCCACATGTTACACTAAACAACAATATAGTACCTCAGAAAACAGAAATCAAGTATCTAGGTATGCACCTAGATAAATCCCTTACATGGAAACAACACATAGCAGCTAAAAGAAAACAACTCGACATTAAACTTAAAAAAATGTACTGGTTATTGGGACCAAAATCAGCGTTGTCAATGGAAAATAAAATATTACTTTATAAAATAATATTGGTGCCCATATGGACGTATGGCATCCAGTTATGGGGTTGCGCAAAATCATCAAACGTTAATATAATCCAAAGATTTCAAAGTAAAGCACTCCGTATAATTACACACGCTCCCTGGTTCGTAAGAAACGATACCATACACAGAAATCTGGACATAAAATACGTAAAAGATCAAATTGAAATTTTCTCATCAAAATACGAGAAACGACTATATTATCACCCAAATCACCTGGCTATGAATCTATTTAATAATAGTGGCGAAACCCGAAGACTCAAACGAACCAAACCACTGGATCTCATGTAGAATAATAGAAAATGAAACAACTAATATATTATTATGTAAAAAAAAGAATTGCTAGTGAGTAATTCTTTTTCATGTTCTTATTGTAAAATGTATCAGATTTGCTGGTTGGCAAGGATTTGCCAGTTGTAAATTGAAAAGAAATCAATAAAAAAAAAAAAAGAAAAGAAATCTAACCACCATGTGCTACTCCGACAGGCATCACCCGGAATCTCCCGAGACAAGATACACCGGTTTTTTTAAGATAATACAAGACAGCTTCGGCTGGAAAACAATGCAGAAAAGAAAAAGGTACTACACACTAAATATTAAAATAGCTACAACTGAAAATACAATTTTCTTCTTACACACATGTAAAGATAATAATTTAATCCTAAATTTTATTAATATTTGTACCGCTTTCAATAACAACTTAGCAAACAAAGATAATCGCAAAAAATATTTTCATGCCACCCAAACTTATAAATACAAAATTTTAAATATAGAAATAGAAGAGGCCCATTCTCACTTAAATTATTACATTATGATACAATTATTATTTAAATTTGGGAAAGAATTGTTTTCCACAAATTAATTATATATCACTGTAACATATGAAACATTTTGTAACACATTAACATCAATTTGTTGAGTTTTAAAATATTTTATAATCAAATCATGTAACAATTTTATAATATTTGTAGCTTATGATGAGCGAATTTAGCCCGAAACGTCCAAGTTTTAAATAATTAAACAAGACACATGTCTAATAAACATCAGGAACCTAAAGGCCTATTCATTTACCTAGTTTTCGAGTTCCCAAAATTTCATCGATCAACATTAGAAGGGCAGCAGGCGAAACTCTCCCCTATTCTTGCAACTCTCCAGAATAAAACAAATCCTTCAAGAAATCTAACCACCATGTGCTACTCCGACAGGCATCACCCGGAATCTCCCGAGACAAGATACACCGGTTTTTTTAAGATAATACAAGACAGCTTCAGCTGGAAAACAATGCAGAAAAGAAAAAGGTACTACACACTAAATATTAAAATAGCTACAACTGAAAATAGAATTTTCTTCTTACACACATGTAAAGATAATAATTTAATCCTAAATTTTATTAATATTTGTACCACTTTCAATAACAACTTGGCAAACAAAGATAATCGCAAAAAATATTTTCATGCCACCCAAACTTATAAATACAAAATTTTAAATATAGAAATAGAAGAGGCCCATTCTCACTTAAATTATTTAAATAAACAGAAAACCAAATGTATCCGTTACTGCATGGACATTTTACCCATTGATGTTTTCAACTATGTGGTTCATAAATCAAACATTTTTTATATTAACACAAAAACTTCTAATAAACATACAATTGAAATTAAAATAAATAAATTAAAATCAATAGCATTAAAAAGTAGTATTTGCTCCTGTCTTCTAAAGAATTATAAAAATTGGATAACAAACCTTAGCAACATAGAAATTGATTAAGAAGTCTTAGCAATACTTGCTCTTGGACCAAAATTCAGTTACAAAAATATAAATTCTAAACATAATCAACAACTTACTATACATTGTCTCATAAACTTATCAATTGCAGTAGATAGAAGTGATATAACAGATAAAGATCAAATAAAAAAGAAAATTTCTACTATACTCCATCACAGATATAACCAATTAAAAAATTACAAACTAGATTACCAAGAGCAAGAATTGCTACGATGGATTCAGAAAACCAAACAATTTGCAAAATTAACCTCTGATAAATTAATCTTTACAAAAGCCGATGAAGGTTCTAAAACAGTAATTATGAATAAAACCGACTACGATAATAAAGCAATAGACAATCTATCAGATCAATCAACATATCATAATTAAATAAAAATCTCATCAACAAATCAGATAATAAATGCAAAAAATATTTAGTCAGAATCAAACATCCCTACCTCATAGTACAGCATCGGCGGTTTCTGGCCCTCTTCCGCTTCCGGTCTCGGTATTAAGCTAGTGTTCGCACGCCTAGGTTGTATGCAACCCACATGCGTGTGTTACGCTGTGTGCTGCTGTTGTTCTGTTGAATTTTATTTTATCTATGCAACCCACATGCGTTGTGTATGTGTGTATTGTTCAGATAAATAATATAGATCTTACTCCTGCAACCCTCTCCCTCCGACCCTGCCGCCCTCTCCCTCCGCCCCTGCCGCCATCTTTCTCTGCCCCTGCCGCCATCTTTCTCTGCCCCTGCCACCCTCTCTATCTCTCTATCTTTTATATTTATTTATGTGGGACAACAACAATTAGAATGATTTATATCTGTACACAATTCAAAATTACAATTGTTTATATACATTTTTATTTTATTTATTATATTTTTTAAAACAGAGTACGCTTTATCACAGTAAAATCTGCTGAGATACATGGTAAAAGTATACATGCCACCCTTTCTATCTCTCTATCTTTTATATTTATTTATATGGGACAACAACAATTAGAATGATTTATATCTGTACACAATTCAAAATTACAATTGTTTATATACATTTTTATTTTATTTATTATATTTTTTAAAACAGAGTACGCTTTATAATAGTAAAATCTGCTGAGATACATGTTAAAAGTATACAATGTCCTAATGCGACTATCCCTCTGCCTGATGTCTCGTACTTGGTGAATTTTATAAGAACGCTAAGTATGTGTGTTTGTGAGGTGTAAATAAATCAGTAAAAAAGTAAAAATTTAAATAATACATTATTTTTTCGTTTAATAAATAGTACATACCTTTTCTCACTTGTTCATTATTATTGTCTGACACATTCTTGTGTATTGCATGTAAATTTATATTATTACATCCTTTTTTATAAGAATATACAAATCTGGGCTCAGTAACCCAAGTTCTATCTATAGAATTTTCTCGAGAACAATATTCACATAATTTTAAAGGTCCCACGTCCATAATTCGTTAATCTCCTAGCCAAGCATGGTTTAAACAATAAAATACGATTTCATAGCAGTACCGGGCGTCATCGTTTGAATCTTGTGGTGTTCCACATATTGGATATAAATTATTTGTACTTGATACTTCATTGATTTGTAGACTCATGATTGTGACTACCAAAAAAAAAGAAAAATATATTTATTTATACTCACATGCTATGAAATTGTTTGGGAATATTAGGAGTGATAACAAAAAGAACACACAATTATAAAATAACAAAATTTATTTTTTCATTTCTGTAACAAAAGAAAATTAATTAATTTAAAATATTTTGTTAAATAATATTAATTTACAATATTTTTTAAAAAAATTGATAATACATACATTTATATACATAACGTACACAGTGCGGCCACTCCTCCAAATTTGGAGTGGCCACTCAATGCCGTCCACTATTCCGCTGTATATACAAGTTGCCTCTGGGGGATTATTTCTACATCGATCATCTGAAATATATATGATAAATAAAGTCAAATTATGAATGTTATATTTAAAATACTTAAATAATTTTATAACTTACATTTAATTTTTCGATTAAATATCTGTGGACAGACATACTAATCTTGAAAAATTCCATTTTTTTCTGTGAATAATGCATAAGACAGCAGCTGCTTTTATAGAATATGATAATATTTTATCAAGTTGCGGTCTTTTGATTAAAATTTTTCATTTTTTATATATAGAACAACGTATAAGAAAATTTTCTTTCATTTTTTATCAATTTGTGGTATTGGTTAAACACAATTTATTACAATGTACATAAAAGAAAATACAATATGTTACATATAAAAGGTAATACAAAAATAATATATAAGATTTAGTAATATAAAAAAGGTACATAGTAAATATTAAAAAAATTATAAACAGTAACATAAGAAAAATTATATACATTTTTTAAATGAAAATAATAGTTACAAAGAAATGATAATACTAAATAACCTAATAACTTTTGTTTCTAGGACATATCGTGAACAATTAAAGTTCCAATTTGGGATGAAATTTAAACACATTTCCACATCCAGTGTAATAAATGCAGGAAGATTTGTAACATGAAATCTTCACCGGAAATTCACAGGTTGGAGGTGTGAAAACCCATGTTGTTTTTCTCTTACACCCCGGACACTTTTTTGGAAGTCCCACACATTCGGGTTTTCGACAGTATTTGCATTTTGGAGGATCCATACTTATACAGAAATGAGATTACTAGGATAACGGTTTGGGAATATTATGAGTAATAACAAAGAAAAGAACACACAATACAGGTAATACATATATATTTAAAACACATTTAAAAATAAGAAAAAAATATATAATAAAATAATAAGAGTTACAAGCTAGTTTCCATAGCTTTTAATTCAACACAGGGACAAGTAACAGAGGAATTCCATTGAAACAATTGTGTATTACATTCATAACAATAATTATTTTCAAAATCTTTTAAAAATTGTAACATTTCACAATTTTTTAATATTAAATGATCTTTAAAAAGTGGTTTAAAATGCCAAATACCACTAATTTTTCCTTGCATTTGTAGAAAACTTTGTTCCTTACATATTTTTACAAATGATTTTTGCATCCAATATCTTGCACATACACGACAATAATGCTGACACATCCAAGAAAAATTACCATTTGATAAAAAGAACGTATAATATTTTATATTTATATGATTATTATCATTAAAGCAATATGGTATAATATTTTCTGAAGTTCCATATTTCCATATTTTATAATGATCTAAATTAAAATAATCTAAACTAATGTTTTCTCTTTTTCTATTTCCTCTTCTTCTATTAACTGTTTAAAGCAAATTTCATCATCGCTTGGAACGAAAAAATCTATAATTTCAAACATTTTGTTTAACAATATGTTTACTTGTTATACTGCAAATCTTAAACTAAAATAATATAATTTTTATTTATATTTTTTCTTATTTTTTTCCTTTTAAATATTTCTAGAATTATTTAATTTAAAATTTCTTAGTAAAATTTTATTTCAGCATAATTGTCCTTGTTAAAGTTAACTTGAATGTATTTGTCTTTCAATAGTTGAACTTCTTCTTCAGTTAGAGTGTGATAGCGATTTGGTAGGAATATTGAAAATTCCTCTAATTCACAAATAATTGCTTTTCCATATTTTGTTGGAATTATTCGAGCTTCGCAAATTTTATATTTTGAACTATCGAGTTCCGTTAATGATTTTATAATTTTTCGTTCTAAACATCCAATTTTCTTAATTTTGTTTAGACAATCCATTTCTAAAAGAATTCACAAAATACAAATAATGATAAAGTAATAAAGAAATAATAATTACTTACTTGTAGTAGAGTAGTTAGGTACTTGTTGTTATTTCAACAATTTCTATTAATATAATATTTTTTTATGAATATATTACCTCTTTATATACATATTTTTATCATCTATATATGGTTTAAAAAACCATTATTTCCTTCAAAATAGCTATTTTTACATGTTTTCTTTGTTTTAAACAATGATAAATTAATTTTTATATTGGTTTGGTTTTTTTATGGTTTAAAAACCATGATTTCCTTCAAAATAGTTATTTTTACATTTTTTCTTTGTTTTAAACATTTTGTTTATTTGACTTTAACTGTCCTAACATTAGTATATTAGAACAAATTCAAATTTTATTATCAAAATTGTGGAATTACAAAAATCAGTAATTATTATTCACTGTCAACTAAAGTATATATAATTTGAATTTGAAATAAAATAGTTAGTTATAAAGTAAATCTACATCATGTCAGATTTTAATTTTTCGAAGTTTACTGATGCTAAGTATTAAGTTTTAAACCTGATAGTGTAACGTATCAAACATCGAAAAAATATTATAAAGCAGACGGAAAATCTATTTTTCCATTAAATTCAATGACCAATGAGGATATTAAAAATGTTACAGTGGAATATATAAAATATAAAAATAAAGGAGATATTGGACAATTGAGTTTTGTGTGGGACAAATTACCTGAAAAGTGTAAAAAGGATAATTTTTTAAAAAATTTGAACCTTGTTTACAACATCCTGATACGAGACTTACTGTGGCTGATTCACCATATGATTGGTTACTTATCACAAATTGTCCATTGTGTTATGAAGATAAAAAATTATCACTTCAAAGTGAATTTAATCGTTTATCTACATTCAGTACGTGGTCAAATACAAATATTTGTGCCAAGCAATTAGCAACAGTCGGTTTCTTTTACAAAAACTATAGTGATTTTGTGCAGTGTGCTTTTTGTGATGTTGAAATATGCAATTTTGAAGAAAACGATGTTGCACTATTTGAACATTATCGTTGGTCTCCAAATTGTAAATTTCTGTTAAAAAATACTACAAATGTTCCAAGTAATAAATATTATACAAATTATGTTCTTAGTATTGTTAAGATTTTAAATTACATAAAATGTAGTAAGGCTATACATGAAGAAGAAAAAGAGAAATGTATAAAATTGTTGAAAGAAAATTATAAACATTGTTATACATTCATTGTACCTGTAATTGAAAAACATAAAGAAAAACACAAATAATTTGTAATTATATTGTTTTATTATGTACCTCATTACATAATATTACATAAAATTATCTGAATTTATACAATATATATCATCGTCTAGAATTTTTTTACTTTTATATACATTACATACAGCACAAACATATGTAATAGAATGTAAGAAACATGTTTTATGTATTAAACAAATTTTTAAAGCTACTTTATAATTAAATTCGTTTAAATCTATAACATTACATGTTTTTACACTGAATGATAATAAAAATTCTTTTTTCACAGCACCTTGTAGGTAAACAGTTTTTGATTCTTCTAAAAAAATTTTTAGCTCACAACACATTTCGTTATAATTTATATGTCCATTATCCCATTTTAATCCGTGATGATTTCGACATAACCATGTAGCACATCTTTTGTTATGTTGTGATAATTCTTCCCATGTAAATGGTAGTTTGATATAAAAATGTTGTTGTTTACTTCCATCTCTTGATAGTATAAAAATTTCTTTTGGTATTAAAATCCATCAGCTTGAAATCCTTGTATGTCAATAATTAACTCCATTATATATAGTTTTTGTACGATGTTCTAATTACTTTGAATGTTTGAATTAAAATGAGCTTGTAACATTACTTGACAGCAGATTATATTCAACTATCTTATCATGTATTATTAAAATGTTTGCGGTTGTATGGTAGGAAATTCTAATATCAGCTGAAGAAGTTTGAGAAGTTTCATTTTTCTTTTGATTTGTGCAATGAAGTACGATGTTCTAATTGCTTTAAATGTTTAAATTAAAATGAATTTCTAACATCTCCTGACAACGGGTTATATTCAACAATCTTATCATGTACTATCAGACAATACGCGGTTGTATTCGCCGGGAAATTAGTGTCTGATTCAAATTCCAATCTAATATTAACTGAAGAAGTTTGAAGAGTTTCATTTTGATTTGAGCAATGAATTACTATTAATGGTGCAATTTCTTTGAGTTTCTTTCTATCTAATAATACACCGAAATTTTGTTGATAGTCAGCATTTTGGAAATTTGCATACATGTGATACAGAACTGCATAATTATTATATGAAAAGTAAATATTTAAGTTGTCGTATGGATAATATGTAGAATTCAAATACAATTTAATATTTGTTAAATTACACGAATCGAAAATGCTTGCATCCTTATCTTTTTTATTTTTACGATTAGTTTGAAACCCTACAATTACAAATCTTAGTGTTTTCAACTGTGTAGACGATTTAATAGACCATGTTTGTTTTTTAGCTGCTGGTAGTACAGGATATTCATATATATCCCAAGAACGATATGCTAATGGCAAAAAACGATTTAAATTTACAATGTTTAATAATTTTAAACGATTTTCATTGTTAACTGACACATGTGGCATGCACCAAAAATTTTTTTTTATATTAAATTTTAATTCTTCTGTTGATTTGTAAGCAGCACTATTTCCTTGCTCTTATCAAATTAAGTTCTTGTCGCACATTTAAAATAATTTTCTTGTTGTCTTCTGCAAATCCGAGTAACATTTTTAAGGGAATGCATACATTAAAATTACCCTACTTATCCAAAATATTTTCAATATCAATAATCCAACCAGCATTTATTAAATTTTGACGTTCTGAATATGAATTAGATACATATCCTTTCATTGTGCTTGTTATTCCAACATTTTTAATTGTATCAATTTTAACAGTGTTTAATAAATATTTTATATCTTCAAATAAATAGGAAATATCATTATTAGTAATTTTAGTATCTATAGGAGGTGCAGATCTATCTTCTTTTGTTAATTTGCCTTCAATATATAAGTAACTTTCATGTGGTAATGTATAAATATCCTGTAGTTGTATTTGTATTCGAATTTCATCACAATTATTAAAAGATGAAGCAACAATTGGTTGATAACTATGTATTTGTTTGTTTGATATTGTATTATCAAACACAATATTAGATGTAATGTTTAAAATATTGCTCATAGTTTATATTTTAAGTTTTAAACCCAATGACTTTAGAAATATCTAGATATAGTATATTTTGAGGTTAATAAACGTCTTTTTGACAACACTGACGGTACACTGAATTTTGTCTCTGATAGTTGAGTTCTTTTATAGTCAATACCCATTAGAAACTTTTTTAAGATGAAGTCTCACAGTAATTGTCTCACCACGAAAATTTACTATTCTTCTCTCTTGATCAGTAATAGTTAGAGTAATATTATTTACTCTACGAGTGTTCACTGGTAAATAAATCATATTTTTATGTACTTCGAGTATTTTATACCCAGGTGCAACTGATGGAAGAAACTCATGAATAATATGTTCCAGTTTACCATTCTTATAAGACCCCGTAACTATATTACATTGAATAAGAATAGAGTTCACTTTAATTATATCAACTGGTAAATCACTTTCATAAATAATATTACTTTCAAGCATCCATTTTGTAAATCCAAGCAATGCACCAATATTATTTTCCTTCGTAAAATCAATTTTAACTCAACTTTTTATTTCACATCTTAAAGTATTATTGTTAGCAGTTAGATTAAGTTATTTTTCTTTTTCCCTTTTTTTTTGGATTATATTATCAAAATAACTAAATTAGGATCGTTAAATTCTTTCTTTAAAATTTTATCTAAATCTTCAATTTCATATGAACCCACTGGAATAATGTATTCTTGAATTGTGTTATCAATATAATAATAAAATTTATTATTATTTTCATCAACGTTGGGTATTAAATGAAATGTTTCAAAATTAATTAAACCAACAGCATATTCGCTACGATTATTTAGTTCAATAGGTGGAAAAAAATATGCACTTAATTCTGATTTATTCCCAGTTAATGTAATTGTTATAGAATCCATTATGAAACTAATTTAATTAGAAATTTTCTTTTGAATTTATAAGAAAATTTAAACATAAATGACCACAATTATATGAATTTAGTCTTTGTAATCGTTTATGATTATATCTGATTTTAATCTTAATCCCCAAAATAATATAATAACTCTTTAGGTGGTGGTAAATTTCAAAACTGTCAAAACATATTTTTTTTTTAATATATGCAACCCAATGAGTCCCAAGACCGTAGTTGTTATCTAAATTAACAATTGCAGCTTCATATTTTAATGAAAATTTCAGTAGTGTGTCATGCATATAGATACCACGAAAATGTTTTATATACGAAATATATTTTTTTAAATCCCAATTAGTTAACACCTTGTTCGGCAATTTTTTGATTTTTTTTTGTTCTTTTTAATTCCTGATCCTTTTTTGTACGGTTTTAAATATAAGCCATCACCAACAGTTTTCTTCAACATTTTTTTTTACCCCATATGATGCAGCCCCACTTGTAGCACCAGCTATAAGTGCTTTTCCAAGAAAAGGTAATAAAGCTGCAAGTGGTAAAAATCCACCCTTCTTCTTTCGATTTTTTATGACACGGCCACGGCGATGTTTTTTCACCGGTTTAGTTTTTATTCCCAAACCAAATTATTGCTTTTATCATGTTTGTTACTGTCCAAGAAGCTGCTTTCTATTTAAAGGATGAATCTTTTGATAATACTCTGTTCCACGCTCTTTCTTGTAAAATTTTGTCAGCTTCGTGTCTTTTTTTTTAATTATTGCTGTGGGGATAAGCAATGTCATGTTCATGACAAGCTTCATCTAACGGGTTGATACCCCGATGACCTAGAGCTAATCTTTTCCTTAATTTCGTACCAGGACCACAAAAATTATAACCAGGTATGTGTAGTTCAATAGGTAAAGAATTTATTACTTTGTTAATTATACCAGCTCCACTGTACGTAATCAGTCAGTTCTGGTTTGTAACTTAAGTATAAAACAGTCTTACGTATATATATATATATATATATATATATATATATATATATATATATTTATATATATATATATATATTGTGACGAAGCGTCACGATTCAGTTTTAGTTTTACAGTATTTTTGAACGTAAATTTGTAGTCAAATTTACCGCAGCTCTACCTTCCAAATATTTAAAAAACTATTGCCTAGACTTTGCATTCGAATCAAGCAACCGCGCAAGGCCAGCGCGCGCATGTCTAGTAATGGCGGATCAACATGGAGTTTTATTTGTTTACATCGTGTTTTTGTGAAGTTGTTCTACAAACCATTACTCTGATTTTCTTGATTCGAACACCATAAGATGCAAGATAATGTTCTACGTAGTGTAGTGCCAAACACATCGCAGTGGTTTTTGTGAGAGTGGTGTTTTGAAAAACATAACCATCGAACATGTGTTTGGATTGTAGTCAAGTTACTCGTTCAGTTAATTTCATGCGGCGAAATTAACTCGTTTAGTGATTTAAGGCAATAGTAAGCGTTTTTATTATTGTTTGTATCGTATTAATGTTAAATGTTATTTATTTATATTTATATATTGTATTTGTAATTGTTTTGTGACTATGTTCACCTCTGATGATGGGTACGAGAGGAAGGGGGTGAACATTTTTATAAAAGCGCGGTCTTTGACCGACTCATGGCTTTTTTGAGTGAGTTTTTGGCCAAATAAAGACGTAAAAAATAAAAGTTGTGAAGCAGAGATTTTTATTTAAATTATTTTCATTTGTTTTCCTATCCTTCCACTGGTGAACGTAAGGTAAGTGGAAGTGAAGTATTTAGAGGAAAATTGGAATAGTGTTTTGCCGTTTTTCACACCCTCATGTGAGTGTAACGTGTTTGTGAAAAAATCGTTCATTTTCATCCCGTGCACGAGTTGTGCGTAAGTTGCGATAGTTTGTGAATTCCGATTACTACGGGCAGAGAAGAACTAGTAATTGCGCTACCACTATCGAGATAATTTTGGATGAATTTCGGCGTAGAAAGAATCCTCGAAACCGTCATTTTGCTTCGTGAGCCGCGGAACAGGATTCGGCTTGTCCATCGGCCACCGCCAGGACTAATCAAGGATAGTTCTGCTAAATTTGGTTTTGCGTTCGTTTTTACCTCACCCTCGCATCGCGTGCACGTGGGTGAGCGAGCAACGCAGGTTTTAAGAATAACCGATTTTTATTCGAAATTTATTTATGCTTTTATTTACGTCTTTTTACTGTCTTTTTTGGAAAGTCGTTCCGTGATGTTGTGTTCAAGCGAGCGACCACAACCAATGTTGGAATCCGAACCTTGGACATTTTTCTCCATTGAGATATCCGTGGCCGTCGTCACTGGAAGCCTGCGAGTTAGACGTCTCTAGCGTTACGTAGAGTGGCGCCCGAGATTTGGAAACGAGTAGTGCGGCAGCGTTTGTATATTTTATTATACCGTTCCTGTCGACTAATTATTGTGCTTTTGCACGAGTTATTGTTTTGTAGGCTGTGACGACGTATTTTACATTGTGTGACGCGTAGGTAACGCCGTAGTCCGTCACACGTTTTCGAAAACGATAGGGACTGACGACGTAACGACATCACATAATTTTTGGCGCCCGAGCAGGGACGTGGGTATTCCAATCAGTCGAGATTGAATTAAAAACTTACTGAAAAAAAAAGGAGCATCGTTCATGGAAGCAGTACGTTCCATCGGTCATGCAGGAAGAGGTGATGAGTGCCAATCAAGCCTGTACCGAAGCTGACCATTTGGGTACCGCGAGGACCATAGTTAGGGTAATGGCTACTGTTCTACTGGCCAGATATGTCTCGAGACATCGCCAGTACGAGCGTAGTTATACCAGCTGTTACTGGCACGAGCCAGAGCTAGGGATTACCGGAAGAATACAGATGACAAGGATCAGGAGGCCGTGGGACACAGGTAGTGTCGAGGTATTTTTTTTTTGTAGTGCCGTAACCCCGTACAGCAGCTACCCCACTGGCGTGGTGGGGATCGGAGCTGCTGTAGCGAAAGTGATGCCGAGGATCATGGGGGCCATGGGACACGGGTTGTGTCGGGCCGTTACCCCGTACAGTAGGTGGCCAAGGGCTTCCTCGCGTGGCTCGACGACGCATTGGGTTCGTCTGGATGTCGAGCACGGGGAAGGGCCACAGGGCTACTGTAGCGAGAGTGATGCCAAGGATCATGGGAGCCATGGGACACAGGTGTGTCGAGTTTTTTCTTTAAGGCCATTTCCCCGGACAGCAGCTAGCTGGATACCTCTTGCGTGGCTCGACTGGTGCCCTGAGTTAGTCGGGTATCGAGCACGACGAAGAGCGTTGGAGCTGCTGGGGCGAATAAGATCCAGAAGTTAGTCATCTGTAGACAGTTCGGCAACCTCAGATGGATGGAGGAAGATTGGCTCGTTGGAGAGGATTGGCAGTAATGAAGCTCATCTAGTGAAAACTTCTTTGTTTTTAGAGTCCGCACTTGGTATCAAACAAACACACGTTTTAACGTCCCATTGTGTTTGTCGATCTGTGTTTGTGTATCATGGATGGTGAGTTCTACACCCGATGAACGGCCAAAGACGGTCCGTATCGGTGTACTTTGAGTCCATTCGCTGTATATCGTAACCTGGTTTTATTTCGTTTTATTTTTTTTTGTTACGGTTTGTTTTTCAAAACCAGAGCGTAAGTATACAGCCAACGTGATCGAAACTGATGGCAAAAAATGATTAAATTTTTGTGTGTTTCATAGTAATGGACTATAGGAATAGTGCCAGCCAGTCTGTACCTGGGAACGCGACCCAGAGAGTCAAGGAATAGAACGTCGAGAGACGAGGGCGCCGGGAGTAACGCAGCGACAGTAGGTGCCGTCAACACTGCTGCAGAAGTGGCGACACGCACCGCTGATCGTCATGCAGGACCACCTACGGCAAACTCGTCGAAGTCGCCATTGTCTCCACGCGAGTAACTCGACGACATCACCGACTGGATACCGGAGAACGCATAGGACCTGGTGCCACTGCACCAGCGGAAAAGTTCGCGTCCGGATACACTTTCCTACGCTGGGCGACGATTACGAATCCCGGGGCGGATTCGTCGGCTACTCTCGCTCAGACGCTGATGGCTCACCAGGCGGACAAAAAGAAGACCGATTAAGTATTACCGTTTTTTCTTATTGAGTTTTTTTACGGTTTTGCGTGGGAAGGTAGACGCATTTTTTTTACTGTTTTTTTTTGTGAAGAAAAGGGGATGTGTGACGAAGCGTCACGATTCAGTTTTAGTTTTACAGTATTTTTGAACGTAAATTTGAAGTCAAATTTATCGCAGCTCTACCTTCCAAATATTTAAAAAACTATTGCCTAGACTTTGCATTCGAATCAAACAACCGCGCAAGGCCAGCGCGCGCATGTCTAGTAATGGCGGATCAACATGGAGTTTTATTTGTTTACATCGTGTTTTTGTGAAGTTGTTCTACAAACCATTACTCTGATTTTCTTGATTCGAACACCATAAGATGCAAGATAATGTTCTACGTAGTGTAGTGCCAAACACATCGCAGTGGTTTTTGTGAGAGTGGTGTTTTGAAAAACATAACCATCGAACATGTGTTTGGATTGTAGTCAAGTTACTCGTTCAGTTAATTTCATGCGGCGAAATTAACTCGTTTAGTGACTTAAGGCAATAGTAAGCGTTTTTATTATTGTTTGTATCGTATTAATGTTAAATGTTATTTATTTATATTTATATATTGTATTTGTAATTGTTTTGTGACTATGTTCACCTCTGATGATGGGTACGAGAGGAAGGGGGTGAACATTTTTATAAAAGCGCGGTCTTTGACCGACTCATGGCTTTTTTGAGTGAGTTTTTGGCCAAATAAAGACGTAAAAAATAAAAGTTGTGAAGCAGAGATTTTTATTTAAATTATTTTCATTTGTTTTCCTATCCTTCCACTGGTGAACGTAAGGTAAGTGGAAGTGAAGTATTTAGAGGAAAATTGGAATAGTGTTTTGCCGTTTTTCACACCCTCATGTGAGTGTAACGTGTTTGTGAGAAAATCGTTCATTTTCATCCCGTGCACGAGTTGTGCGTAAGTTGCGATAGTTTGTGAATTCCGATTACTAGGGGCAGAGAAGAACTAGTGATTGCGCTACTACTATCGAGATAATTTTGGATGAATTTCGGCGTAGAAAGAATCCTCGAAACCGTCATTTTGCTTCGTGAGCCGCGGAACAGGATTCGGCTTGTCCGTCGGCCACCGCCAGGACTAATCAAGGATAGTTCTGCTAAATTTGGTTTTGCGTTCGTTTTTACCTCACCCTCGCATCGCGTGCACGTGGGTGAGCGAGCAACGCAGGTTTTAAGAATAACCGATTTTTATTCGAAATTTATTTATGCTTTTATTTACGTCTTTTTACTGTCTGCGAGCGACCACAACCAATGTTGGAATCCGAACCTTGGACATTTTTCTCCATTGAAATATCCGTGGCCGTCGTCACTGGAAGCCTGCGAGTTAGACGTCTCTACCGTTACGTAGAGTGGCGCCCGAGATTTGGAAACGAGTAGTGCGGCAGCGTTTGTATATTTTATTATACCGTTCCTGTATAATTATTGTGCTTTTGCACGAGTTATTGTTTTGTAGGCTGTGACGACGTATTTTACATTGTGTGACGCGTAGGTAACGCCGTAGTCCGTCACACGTTTTCGAGAACGATAGGGACTGACGACGTAACGACGTCACAATATATATATATATATATATATATATATATATATATATATATATGTATGTGGGAAAACCAATATTTTGTTAGTTTACTTACTCATATAAATGGTTAAAAATTTAGAAATACTAATTTATATTCAAAATCAACACAACAACCAAAATACAAGTTTCTAAAAGAATGTGCATCCAAAGTGAAGGGAATGGGTTATTACGAATTTAATGACAATTGTGATATTATATCACCAAATGAAGCACAACATAATTCTGTTATAATTTTCGATGATGTAACTAGTGATAAACAAAATTGTATGCGTGAATATTTTAGTATGGGACGACACAATTTATTGATTGTTTTTATCTTTCCCAGACATATGCACACATACCAAAACATTTAATTAGAGACAATACAAATTTTATTATTTTATTTAAACAAGATGAAACTAATTTGCGTCATGTTTATAATGATCATGTTAATACAGATATGACCTTCGATCAATTCAAAAAATTTTGTATAAAATGTTGGCAAGATAAATATGACTTTGCAGTCATTGATAAATACAGTTGTGGCTTAGGTCGTTACCGGAAAGAATTAGATAAATTTTATCAAAAAGAATGAATGACAAGAACGTTCTACAAGATATTATATCAGTAAGTAAAGTATTACGAAAAAAATTTAATGCTGTAAAAACAGGACATGTTGTCACAGAAGAATTATTACAAAAACATTTAAACCAATAATTACACCTTTAGAAAAATTCGTTCAAAACAAATCTAGTTCAGAAATAAAGGATAAAACAGAAATTAATAACGAAACTAAAAAATTTGAACAAAAATTAAATTTTGAAGATTCTCCTAATGAATCTTTTTTGTCTCCAACAATTTCTAATGTAAAAACAGAAAATAAGTATGAAATATCACCAGAAATTTCGCCAATAACAGAAGCCAGATTATCAATTAATATACCGCAAGGACAAGAAGAATGGGAAAATTTAGAATTGAAATTTGGAACTGTAGCTTCAAAATATCTCATGAAATATTTATTAAATCATGGTGATATTGATAAAATATATGGGTTAAAATATGATAATGAGTTATTTAAATTGGGAAAAAAATATATAGAAATAGATAAAAATGATATCATAATTGACAATATTCAGTATGAAGGAACAGAAGGTTTATACGAATTAATTTTTAAAAAAGATCCACAATCATACACCGAACATGATAAAGAGGTATATATAAATATTCTAAAACAAACAGATGCACATAAAAATACAACAGGAACACGAGTCATTATATCTACATATCCTAAATATTTTAACATTATTAAACCAAATTTTGTACGTACATCGTCCCGTTGTACTAAAGCTAAAAAAAGATATTTACCATCTGTACAAACTAAAATTAAAAAGAAAGGTTATGGATTGCTTCCTACTGACATGGAATTTACAGACTATAAGCGAGAATATATCTATTGGGATTCTGCTGATGAGTTAGTAGATCGTCTACAATTACTACTGGCCTTGAAACAAGCGGGGAATAATTATGTAAACAATGAAATTATATCTATTATTGAAGAATTAAGAGAAGCTAATATAATACAATAAATATTTAAAATTTGCTATTAGTATTAAAATGTCTGTTGACAAGTTCGGTAGACATTTTAAACGACAAAAAAATTATAGTGATCAGTTTTCGTTGCGGTTAAATAATAATACATATGACGTAAATGACAAAAGACTAGTAAATGTTGCAAATCCAATAGAGCCATTAGATGCAACTACTAAAAATTATGTTGATTTACAAATTATAAAATCTGTAAAAGATGTGCAATCACATTCAATAAATATATCAATAGAAGATAATACAGAAGTATACAATGCTAAAATGAAACCAATTGCAAATGTTGCAGTGCCAATTAACAATACAAACGCAACAAATGAAAAGTACGTAGATGAAAAAATTGACTCAGTAATAAACGTAATTCCATCAATTGTAGACTCAAAAATTAATGCAAAATTGATTATATTTAATGATCTTATAGAAACAAAATCAAATAATAATCAACAAAAAATAGATGCTATAAATAGAACATTACCAGAAATGGGGTATATGACCAATTTTTTTTTCTTCCATTTTATGATTCTATACCAAAAATAAAAATACCCGTATTTTTTTAAATCGCTTAATTGTTGATAATTCCGGAGAAAAACAATAATAAAGTTTAGGAGAGGGGATATGTTGACGTCACCTAGGAGAATTAGACAAAGAGAGATGCTAATAGAAAGAGAAAGATTAGTACGACCCGCGCGAACCTTTTGCTACCTGATTCTAACCCGTAACCATCGTAACCAAACAATAAACACACTGAGACTCGTCAGGGACTTCAATGCCAACCAGATTTACATTATAACATTCGTTGTGTAGTATTAAAATATTTTAATTTTATTCTATAAATTTCCTAAATTGATATCTCATTTATTGTTTCATTAATAATTATGACTAATTTATCATTGGCAACATTTATTCGATATCATTTAAGTAAAATAAATAAGTTCATTTAATTCCTACTTTTAGCATTGTAAACTGCTCTCTCATTCTCCTAGGTGACGTCAGAGATAGAGCGCTGTTACATATTAATTGCGAATTTCAGTGAAATTATAAGATAATATTTAGTTTTTATCATTATTATTGGTAGTCACAATGGTTAATTTTTTATTTTTATACTTTTTTTCTTTCAATTCGAGAGTGGTCATATAGCCCATTATAGACTCAAAAATAAATACTAATTTGAACAAATTTAACAAACAATTGTAAAATCATCAGACTCAATTGTGGGCTCAAATTTCAATTAATACTCATTTACACAATATTAATGAAAGAATAGAAGGAATAGTAAGAAATATTAATATTGAACAAACAAATATTCGTGACCAAAGTTCTAAAATTGAAAAACAAGATGAATAAATCGTTAATCTTACGACTATGGCACAGAACATGATAAAAGAAAAAACTATAGTTTAAAACATGTTGAAAGAAAGAATAAAGAGTATTCAACCAGACGAATCAAAAAATTAAATTGATTGTAGAAAAATATCTTAAAGATCATATTAAAATTGGTTTAAACAAAGACGAAATAGAATTATACAACTAAAAAACTAAATAAAAAAATATTATTACGAAATAGAAGAATTATTTAAGAAATATATTGAAAAATTAAAAAACAATGAGTAAACTAAATGTTGCAAGAGAATTACATAAACCTGCACGTCGAAATTTTCAAAGACGAAAAGTTATAACAACAGGTATTGATGACTTATGGCAATGTGATCTTGTAATTATGATTCCATATCAACGTGAAAATAAAGGATATAAGTATTTATTAACAATAATTGATGTATTTTCTAAATATGCGTGGGCTTTATCAGTAAAAACAAAATCTGGTGATGACGTCACCAAAGCTTTTGTAAAAATTTTAAAACAAGGTCGTATACCAAAAAATTTACATACGGATAACGGAAAAGAATTTTACAATAGCATATTTACGAAAGAAATAAAAAAATATGGAATCAATCATTATTCAACATTTAGTAATCTTAAAGCAAGTGTAGTGGAAAGATTTAATCGTACGTTGAAAACTAACATGTGGCGAGAATTTAGTGTTCAAGCTTCATACAAATGGTTAGATATGTTACCACGATTAATTAAAAAATATAACAATACAAAACATAGAACAATAAAAATGAAACCTATAGATGTAACACAGAAAAAAGAAGATCATTTATTAAAAACTGTATATAACAATATTAAAATCGTTGGTCGTGGTAAGTACAAAATTGGTGATTTTATACGAATTAGTAAATACAAGTCCATATTTGATAAAGGATATATTCCGAATTGGAGTACAGAAATATTTAAGATTGTAAAAGTAAATATTACAAATCCTGTTATTTATCTTATTGAAGACTATGAAGGGAATAAAATTAGAGGTGGATTTTATGAACACGAACTTCAAAAACAAACTTTCCAAATATTTACTTAGTAGAAAAAGTTTTAAAAACTAAGGGATGGAAAGCTTTTGTGAAATGGTTAGGTTTCAATTAAACACACAATTCGTGGATAAATAAATCTGATATTATTTTAAAAATATATATTATCTGATCATCACAACAATGAATAATATCCCCAGGGTAGAGTATCAGTCTGTCCATCAATGATATATCTTTTGTCATCATTATTTGTAAGACATAATTTGTTAATTTTACATGAAAATATTGTGTGATTTTTAGATATTATATTGTGTTGTCTTTTGTACATATGTGAATTTGTAAATAAACAGTCTTTATAACAGTCAATAGTGAGTGTTTTTGTTGTTATTCCTGAAATTCCCTTAGCTCGATTGTATGATTAGTTATTTTCCAATGCAAAGGAATACATTTTTGATCTTAAACCCGCAAATTCTGTCATTAGTAACCCGCTATTCTCATCTTTAAACAATCCAACAACTTTTTTGTTCGCTTGTGGTATACCATACTTATTATCTACTGTCTAGTCCGATGTGTCAAATCTGTGTATGTCTTCTTTTATGTGTATGTATGGGTCTTCATTAAATTTATAAATAAATGAGTCAGTGTCCATGTACAGTAATTTTGGCGTTGTATAAGTTTTATGTATGTAATTGTAATGAAAGTCATACATAAGTGTTTTGGATATATCTAATATAGCCATACCAATATATATAGGTTTATTAAACAAAATTTTTATTTTACTTAGTTTGATTGAAACTAAATTTTCTGTTAATATTACAACTTTTTTAAAATTTGGTTTGGCAATTAACTTCCGTGCCCCACCCTTTCCATTCCATTTCGAATCAATTTTATATCATATCTATTTCTAATATTTTCCATACTTTTCCCGTAAACGGCGTTATTCATTTGTTTAAAGAAGTTGTTTTCAAAATTGTTTTTTTTTGCGTATTTTCGAAAATTTTTATTTTTGTCAATATACTGCTTAAGCCAAAATGATTGTTTAAATTTTATAACACGATGAATTTTAATTATTTTTAGTCCAAATTCCAATACTTGTTTTAAATTTTTATAATGTATTACATATTTTTTTTTATCATATAGTGTTGTAAGAAGTTTCTTAAATTTTGAATTTGGGGTTTTTTGTTGTTCTGCACATACGAGCAAATCCTTATGTAGGTCGTGTAAGTTTATTGGATATTCCAAGTCAACTTCAAAAATGTATCCATCTAATCCATTGTCAGGTATATTAGTAATGTCTAGTGTTTTAATATTCTCGTCACTTAACCATGTAAAGCCACCATGTGGTAAACATTGTGTCATTGCCCAACCATACAAATTACAAGCGGCAAAGTACATAAGAAACTCTTGCGGTTCTTTTGGGTTAAATGAATTCATATAAATATTGTTTGCTTTGGCGTAGCGGTTTGAACACTGAGAAATACCACCACGTATGCCTCTTTCAAAAAATAATATCATATCAATATCAGTCAGTAACTCCAGCTCTACTTCTGTAATTTTCAACATGGCATCCCATGCTAGTCCTGCAAAACAAAATTATAATAAATAAATCTTATACATGAACAAAAAAATATTTAGAATATATTTACCTGGAGTTGTATAATAATGAACAGGGTCCAATTCAAATGCATTTAAACAAATATTTCTAAAATTTTCAAATACATCAGACAAAAGCAATACATCTGTCTAAAGATACAACTCTAGATAGTCGCCTAAGTTTTCATGATCAAATAATTTTCAGACATTTAATGCATGGTTGTAATCATCATCTGATACAGATTTATCACATAGTCTAGAGTAAAACGATGATTTTGACGGTAGTTGTACTTCTTCTAAACGTTCCCATGAATTAATATAATCATATGGAAATATACCTTTTCTTTTTAACATATTAAATTTCCAATCAGTGGGGTAGTACTTATTTAATAAAGTACATTGGGCGGGCTCTAAATAGCTCACAAGTTTTTCAAGTGAACAATTAAGAAATCTATAAGAAAAAATATTAATAAATTATAAAAAAACTAATCATTTATAAAAATACCTGAATGAATCTAAAAAACGAAGCATAATACCATTCACGTTTTTGGAAAATGAAATAAATCTCTCGTTATTCATAGGTATTAATACAATATTTTCTTCATCTACTCCAAATTCGCGTATAAAAAGGTAACTATCATAGCCAGCAAGATTATGGAAGAAAATAGGAATATATTTAGGTTTTTATAATACAAATTACATGATCTATGAGCAGCTCCTCAATATTTTCCTATAATTATTCAATAAAAGTTAACAAATATTAATAATTAAATTAACAACTTACCAGAAAAGTGACAATGGTCTCTTACTTTATCTTCTCCTAAGATTTTGCCACAAATGTGACAGATCACAGCTTGATTATAATTTTGCCATTCTTCATTTGTCATTTTCAAAGGAACAATATTTTTAGAAATTGTTTGTATTAATCCTACTATACCTTTCATCCGATTCATGAACCATTTTGCTGCTTCCGGTCCACGAAATGATTCATAAAATGATAATGTATCATCGTAAGAACATTTTAATTGATACCCGACAGCACATGATACATGATGTTGATAAATATTTGTATAAGAATTGGATGGATTGGGTTGACAGGTATAAACAGGTGTTGTTAGACATTCAAAATCTGCATAAATGACTAAAGGATGACGCTCTTTGAACGTAAAATTTTTAAATTTAAACCATTTATTATCCTCATTTGGCATTTCAATTTTAACAGCGTCGAAATTCATACAATCTTTTTCATGTTGTTTTAAAATAGCTTCAGTACCAAAATATTGAAGACATCTCTCACAAATAAATGTTTTTTTTTTAATTTTTAGATACTTGAGATGATAAAAGACGAGAAAGTGATTTTATCCAAGCGTAATGTCCCATATTATCTTTTTTCCAATATAAAAGATTAAAATGATTGTCTAGCTTATTTTTCGTGAAATGTTATGGTCCAACAACAACATGTAATTTTAATTTCATATCATATTCTAAACCGTAAACATTAATCGAAATTTTATTTTGTTTTTCAAATTTTTCAATGTTTTTCAAAGTCATAAGAAAATGTATGTTTTTTAAATTAAAAATTTCAACATGATTTTTAGGATATTTAGACACACGATCATCATGTTTTTTTGCTGGATACATAGCGGAAAGGAGTGACCATACAAAACACTTATTGTCACTGTTTTTTACATTAATAACAGCATGCTTATTTTTTATATTTAGTGGTAGTTCTATATACGAAGAACCACCACAGTTTGTAGGATCGTATTTATTTATATTCACCTGTAAAAATTAAATATTTTAATAATAAAAAATATTATAAAAAAATTTGAAAAAACTTACTTGTAAATAAAGAATTCGTTTCAAAGCTTTGCCACTGTCACGTTCTTGGAATTCTGACATTTGATTTAAAATGGGTTGTTTTACATTTCGTTCAAACCATTCAGTAAAATCATCACTTAGACAAATATACCTTATCTTACAGTTATGATAAATATGTGTAGTTACCTCAGTATCACCTTTTTTAATTAGATATTCACACGCAAGCTCACAATTCAATTTCACATTTGATTTCCATTGAAACATAAATTCACCCACTTTGTTTATTAAAATAAATAAGCACTGAGTTAAAAATGTTGTTGGATCAATAATATCATCTGTGTTCATAATTCGCTCACAAAATATACGTTTTTTAAAAGACGAACTGATTACGTCAAATGACAACATTTTTTTGTCGTAAAATTCAATTGTGTATTTAAATATATATATATATATATATATATATATATATATATATATATATATATATATATATATATATATCATTTTTGTGGTTTCTTGTATCTTGTGTGTTTACATTGTTTCATGAATGCATAATAGATAAAATAAAAACACAATTTAATTTTTTATTTATTATTTACAAGTTAATAAATAATATTACATTTCAGTAATTTAAGTTAATAAATACTATTTATATACTTAATAAATAAAACAATGTATAAATATATATTAATTTAATACAATGTCTTCTATAATATCGGAATATTCCTGCAAAAATTCTTTCATAGCAATGCTATAAATACTATATATAGATTCTGTCTTAATAATATTATTAATAGTTTCTGTTTTACTTTCCGCTAACAAGTATGTCGTACCAATTCTATCTAAATAATAATTATAAAAGTTTAAATGTTGTAAAACATTTATATAATTATTTATGACATCTGACAATCTAAATAAATTTTCAACAGATTCTAAATTCAGACATATATTTTCACCATACCATTTTATAAATAATAATTTTATATAATTAACACTATCAAATATTAAGTGATGTTCTTTTAAATTGCGATATTCAATATTACTTTGATTATAAAAGTAACTTAGAATAATGTTTTTTAAATGACAAAATTCAAACCAGTCTGTTTAACTAAAACAAATTATATTAGAATAATTTGTATTTGAAAGTCTTACAACAATTTCAAAATTTTTAGTTGGATCAAACCCTACGCTTATCCACTTATTTAATTCTGAATTTAATGAATATTTGTATTCCAATAAAAATTTTCTATTATTTTTATTCATTTGTTGAAAATTTAAAATAGTTGACACAAAACCCTCATTGTTGAAAAAAGTAATATTAGACTGTTGTAGTTGTTGTTGTTCTAGTTCTTGTTTTTGGTCTCGTGAATTTACAGATTCTTTATGTGTCTGCTGATTACTGGGCTCTATATTTTCTTTATTGTTAACATGAAGATTTTTCAAACACTTTGATGGTAATTTTTTTTTCGTATTTTTAGGAGTGTTTAGTTTTTTTTATTCATTCCCATTCCAGTACTTCTTTGAGATTTCTTTTCACTGAGCTGTTTCATACTAATCTAAAATAATTAAATATTTCATTAAAATATATTAGCAATTTAATATTTATAAGTATGCTTACATTGGAATATTTTCTACTTGCTTTGTATATTGTATGTTGAACAATATCTACAAAAATTCATAGAAAAGTATCTTTTATACAAAATATTTTTATCTATCCTATTTTATATTGGTCGTACCAAATATCTGTAGTTTTTTTATTGGTTATAATAAATGCTATTCTGATTGGTTTTTATAACAACTATTGTGATTGGGTGATATTATTTTTGTATTTAGTTAATATTTAAAAAAATATAAAAAATGTTAAGTAAAATACAACAAAAAATAATCATATAGATAAAAAATATAAAACAAGGAAATATTGGTAAACCTATGTAGATTAAAAAAACCAAACCAATATTAAAATTAACTTATCATTGTTTAAAACAAAGAAAAAATGTAAAAATAACTATTTTGAAGAAAATCATGGTTTTAAACCATAAAAAAACCAAACCAATATAAAAATTAATTTATCAACGATTCAAAATTTGTAAGATAGACAACTCGATAGCATGTGAGTATAAATAAATATATTTTTCTTTTTTTTTTGGTAGTCACAATCATGAGTCTACAAAACAATGAAGTATCAAGTACAAATAATTTATATCCAATATGTGGAATACCACAAGATTCAAACGATGACGCCCGGTATTGCTATGAAATCGTATTTTATTGTTTAAACCATGCTTGGCTAGCAGATGAACGAATTATGGACGTGGGACCTTTAAAATTATGTGAATATTGTTTTCGAGAAAATTCTATAGATAGAACTTGGGTTACTGAGCCCAGATTTGTATATTTTTATAAAAAAGAATGTCATAATATAAATTTACATGAATTAGAAACTATACCACAAGACTACTATCGTTGTCATAATTGCGAATGTGAATTACATACATCATGCAATAAACAAGAATGTGCCAGACAATAATAATGAACAAGGGAGAAAAGGTATGTACTATTTATTAAAAGAAAAAATATTGTATTATTTAAATTTTTACTTTTTTACAGCTTTATTTACACCTCACAAACACACACACTCAGCGTTCTTATAAGTACGAGACATCAAGCAGAGGGATAGTGGCATTAGGACATTGTATACTTTTAACATGTATCTCAGCAGATTTTACTGTGATAAAGCGTACTCTGTTTTAAAAAATATAATAAATAAAATAAAAATGTATATAAACAATTGTAATTTTGAATTGTGTACAGATATAAATCATTCTAATTGTTGTTGTTCCATAGAAATAAATATAAAAGATAGAGAGATAGAAAGGGTGGCATGTATACTTTTACCATGTATTTCAGCAGATTTTACTGTGATAAAGCGTACTCTGTTTTAAAAAATATAATAAATAAAACAAAAATGTATATAAACAATTGTAATTTTGAATTGTGTACAAATATAAATCATTCTAATTGTTGTTGTCCCACATAAATAAATATAAAAGATAGAGAGATAGAGAAGGTGGCAGGGGCAGAGCAAGATGGCGGCAGGGGCGGAGGGAGAGGGCGGCAGGGTCGGAGGGAGAGGGTTGCAGGAGTGAGATCTATATTATTTATCTGAACAATACACACACACACACAAACACACACACAACGCATGTGGGTTGCATAGATAAAATAAAATTCAACAGAACAACAGCAGCACACAGCGCAACACACGCATGTGGGTTGCATACAACCTAGGCCTGCGAACACTAGCTTAACACCAAGACCGGAAGCGGAAGTGGGCCAGAAACCGCCGATTATACCTACTTACAGCATCCATCATTGGGTAGAATATACATGCAGCCAAAAATACATAAAGATAATATCCCTTTAAATAAGGACCAGTTTATCGAAGGTATCAAATTATGTTTTGAATCTTCAGTATTCACTTTCAATAAACAAATTTATTTTCAACAAGATGGCTCACCCATAGGTGCTAGCATTAGCAGCTCATTGGCTGAACTTATCTTACAAAATTTAGAAGAAACAGTCTTCTCCAATAGTAATTGGAATATTATATATTACAAACGTTATGTTGATGACTGTGTAGTAATAGCACCAACTGATATTGTTGATGATATTCTGAATGAGTTTAATAAATTCCACCCCCGTATTAAATTTGTAACAAGTCTAAGTCAGCACATTCTAGTGGCACCAATTAAGTAAATAGGAAATGGATGTAATAAATTAATAATATTGAGTAAGGTAAAGCTAATATTTGCTGACTTAGCACTTGTGTCTATTGTATATATAGAGTAAGGTAATGAATAGGAGATAGTAGTGATAAACGGCAATAGAAGTGTGAGTAACATCGAAAGTGTACAGTCAACAATATACATTATCATCGAAAGTGTACAGTCAACAATATACATTATATTTATTTGTTTATATATTCAAACGTGAGTATTTCTGTTTAATTCAATCTCCATCTCCTAGTACTTGTTCCGTCTCCAGTCTGACAAAGAACCCCATATTAAATATTTTTGTCAATCCTATCCTCATCGAGGAAGGGTTACAAATTGGTGGCAGCGGTTCTGGAATTTTTTTTGTCAGATTAGAGTAACCTTTCGGGGTTCACTCGTGGAACGACAAGTATTAGAAGTTGTCAGATAACATCATAAACAAAATATGGCAAACGGGGAAAATTCGGGAAAGGTAATCAAAGAGTTACAGAGTCGCTTTAACGTATCAAAAATAAAGTTCAGTACGGCAGCAAATGTTTTGGATGAATTTTGCGGGGAGAATCCGGAAGAATATTTTTAAAAGTTAAAATACGAAAAGACATTGAGGAATGGACAGACCAGGACACAGTTGATCTGGTGCGAATAAGACTAACAGGCCAGGCTTTCGAACTGTACATGAACAAACCAGAACTTCACAGTAAAACTCTATCACTGAAAGAATTCGCGCAACATTTTCTAGACAGATTTTCAAAAAACGAATACCGGGACAAATTTACAATGACTTATCTAACTGTACACAAACACCTAACGAAACTTTACAACAATTCGCTCAGAGGTTACGGCAACTAAACAGAGAATTATTGCAACAAGGAGGCGTGGAGCAGAATTTCGTAGATAAACTATGTATGCATCAATTTAAAACAGGGTTAAAAATGGAAATAAAAAGATATATACGGGCAATAGTGGCCGCACAGGAAAACTTGTTATATGACGAAGCCGTGATGATGGCAGAAAGAGAAGAAATGGAAATCCTACGTGAAAGAATAGGACAAATAGAAATCGGAGCTGTAAACAAGAATCCACCAAAAATAGAAAAAAAATGTTACACTTGTGGGGCCGCTGACCATTTTAAAAGAGACTGCAAGCAAAGAGAAAGAGGGACATGTTGGAAGTGTGGAAAACCAGGCCATATTGCTATAGGGTGCAGAGAGAAAATATACAATAACAGCCGTCAATACCAGTTTCATAGAAGTAATGGCGGTTACCTAAACAGATACAGGAATCAACCGCCAAACCAAGATACGAGATACTACGGCAACAACAGATTTAAGGAAAATCAACAAAGGTATGAACAAAATTCACGCTATCAAACAAATAACAGTCATCATTTAAACGAGTAGCCCCTCGCGCACACTCCCCACCGCGGGAGGTACTAGATAACTCAAATCAAAATAAACCCATAGTAATCACTCAAATCGAAAAAAATAATAATTATATTCCAAATTTGGTATTAGCATCAGTAAATAATAAATCAGTAAAACTTTTAGTAGATACGGGATCGGCAGTTTCATTAGTTAAAAGTAGAGTTGTTAAGGGGCAACAAATAAAATCAGAAAGCATCGGAACATTAACTTCTATCTCGGGCGGCGAATTAGATTATTTTGGAGTAACGGATGTAAAATTTAATTTTAATAAGGTAAATATTAAGTTCAAGTGTGTTGTTTGTTCGGAAAAATTAAAATTAGAAGCCGACGGTATTTTAGGCCGTGATTTTCTCAAACAGTATGAGGCTAGTATAAATTATTACTCTAACGAAGTTATAATAGGTAACACAAGTATTCCATTGATAACAGACAGCAAAGCAAAAGAAATGCTGACAACAGCAAAGGTAATGTCAACAAAAAACAATATCGCTATAAGGCCGCATGACATAGTTGATGTAGGTCAGGGCGATGTGGATAACGCTTTAAAAAATAGACGAGATAAAGCAACGTCATTTAAGGTAAACGCAGAAAGTTGCAAAGTAGAGATTGGTACATTGAAACAAGGAAGATCACCTACACGGAAAATTGGGATAGTTAGATTAAAGTACACAGAAAGAATTTTACCTAATTGCGAATTTATGTGTACTGCCATACAGAACTTAATTTACCCTGGGGGTGAGATCATAATGGAACCAGAAGAAATCAAAATTCACGGGTTAATGGCGGCAAGAATCCTTACAAAGGCAGAAAAAGAGATAGCCGTAAAATTAATTAACATAACAAGCAAAGAGATTATAATTCGTAAAAATACGAGCATAGGTAAAGCGGAAGTATGGCTCAATGAACCGGAATGAGGATTAGACAATGAGTCATACAAGGTTCAGATAAACGCAGTTCAAAGAAATAGTGATAGGAAAAGGATCGAAGATCAACTAGAGTTAGATTACCTGCCTCACGAGATGCAACAGGAATTGTTGATATTATTAGAAGAGTACGAAGATATATTTCACTGGGAAGATACGAAATTGGGGTGCACACATAAGGTGAAACACAGAATAATTACAGGGGACGTGCAACCGATTGCAAAAACACAATACCGGGTTCCTTTTAGCCAAAAAGAACCACTTAAGAAGGAAATAAGGAAAATGCTGGATGCAGGGGTAATAGAGCCATCGGATTCGCCATGGTCAGCGCCAGTTGTCATGGTACCTAAGAAATCAGAGAATGGCGAAAAGAAAATTAGAGTGTGTATAGATTTCAGAGGGTTAAATAAGGTTACAAAAAGGGACTATTTCCCTGTTGCCAATATGCAGGAGATTTTGGATCAATTAGGGAATGCTAATATGTTTACCATCTTAGATTTGGCTTCTGGATACTGGCAAGTACAATTAGATGAGCAGGACAAAGAAAAAACAGCGTTCACAACTGACGGAGGACATTATCAGTTTACAAAAATGGCGTTTGGTCTAGCGAATGCACCCAGCACATTCCAGAGACTGATGAATAGTATCTTAGCAGGGTTGCAAGGTGAGAAATGTTTGGTTTATCTGGATGATATCATTGTATTTAATGGGGGAGGAATACAAGAGCATTTACATCGATTAAGAGAAATTTTTGATAAATTACGTCATGCAAATTTGAAATTACAACCAAGCAAATGTAAATTTTTGAAGTCAGAAACAAAATATTTAGGTCACATTATAACAGCAGAAGGGATAAAACCAGATAACGACAAAATTTCAATTATTTAAAATTATCCAAAACCTAGAAATGTAAAAGAAGTAAGGGCTTTCACGGGGCTTGTGGGATTTTACAGACGTTTTATTCATAATTTCGCGGAAACCGCGAAACCTTTAACCGAATTAATAAAGAAAGATAAAGAGTTTAATTGGAACGAAAAGTGTCAGCAAGCGTATGAAAAATTAAAAAATGCCCTATGCTCAGATTCAGTGTTAGCTCATCCAGATTTTTCAAAAGAATTTATGTTGTCAACGGATGCCAGTGGCACAGCAATTAGTGCTATTCTAAGTCAAAAGATTTGAGGGCACGAGAGACCGATAGCATTCGCTAGTCGACAATTACAGCCTGCCGAAAGAAACTATACAACATCAGAATGGGAATGTCTAGCAGTATGTTGGGGTGTAAAGCACTACCGATGTTATCTATATGGCCGCAAATTTACTGTCATAACGGACCACAAGCCACTGAAATGGTTGATGACATTTAAGGGTGACAATTCACGGCTAGCCAGGTGGACACTAACCTTAAGTGAACACGATTTCGAAGTTATACATAGACCGGGAAAAAAACATATTAATGCTGACGTATTATCACGAATACCAGTAAATATGATTAATACCGAAATTCAAAGCTACGAACCCGTATGGGACAGGCATACTATACTTACAAAACAACAGACAGATAAAGATATAAAGCAAATGAAGACCAAAGATGGATTTTTTACGGACACCGAGGGCTTGTTGTTTAAAGAAAAAACCGGAGACGAGAGACATCATAAACTCGTGGTACCAACGTCAATGAAATTCCAAGTGATGCACGATTATCATAACCTACCATATGCCGGACATCAGGGCTACGAAAAGACGAACAAAAGAATCAAAGAAAAATTTTACTGGAACAACATGAGCAAGGACATTGAAAATTTCTGCAGCAAATGTCACTCATGCAATGAAAGAAAAACATCTCCGCATCACAAACCAGCACCACTACAAAAGTTTCAAGAAATTTCGGTCCCAATGCAAAGAGTATCAATGGATGTTGTAGGTGCATTAACGACTACTTTGAAAGGTAATAAATACATCTTAACATTCCAGGATCATTTCACAAAATACCCGGAAGCATTCGCGATAAAAGATCAGAAAGCTAGTACAATCGCAAAAATTTTAGTACAAGAAATTATAGCAAGACACGGAGCCCCAAGACAATTATTAACAGATTTAGGAGCAAATTTTACGTCACAAGTATTTAAAGAAGTTTGCACTATTTTCGGAACCGAAAAAATTCAAACAACTACCTATAGACCTCAAACAAATGGAGTGCTAGAACGAAGTCACCGCGTATTTAAAGATATTTTGTCACATTTTGTTAAGCACGATCAAACTGACTGGGACGATTGGTTACCATATGTTTTATTAGCGTACAGAAGTAGCGTTCATAACAGCACGAAAGAGACGCCATTTTTTTTAATGCACGGACTAGACATTGTGTTACCATACGATGATATAACCAGACCACAACATTACGTTACGACTACGAGGACAATTACGCATCAGAACTAAGACAAAGATTACAGTTCGCATTCACAAAAGTAAAACAACATTTAGCACAAGCGACTGAGACAGTACATAGGCAATTTAATAAAAACACGATGTCAACAAAATTTAATGTTGGAGATGCAGTATATTTACATGACGCAGCAATACAGGTAGGAACGTCACGCAAGGTAGCCAAACCATGGACAAGGCCGTACTTTATAATTGAAGTACTGGGTCCCGTAAATTATAAAATTAAAGATAATAAATCAGGCAAAATTCTCAAAGTTCACGTTAATCGCCTTAAACATTATAAAGCAGAAGTTCCAAAGGACGAGGATAACAAAGAGACAACTCCAACTCTACCAAAGGAACCGGAGAAAGCAAGAGTAGCGAATCCAAATAATAACCTTCACCATTATGAACTTTTATTACAGGAATTAAGCCGAATTGAAGAACAACAGCCAGCTCTACCACAAACTCCCACCACCCCATACCATACACGTAGCAAGGGTCCAGCACCAGACTATCCCTGGATACAACCATCAAGACGATAATGTTTTTAAATTACAGATGCAGTCCATCCCGGTTGTGTGGATAATTTGCACGTAGCCGAACGTCCAGATATTACAAGAAGACGAATTTCGCAACGTCCAAGTGTACACTTGTCTGGTAGAGGTTACACGGTTAATTCAGCACTGCGGGATGCACAGTCACACGTCTTCCGTTCAACAAGGGCTTCTTACATACATCCATGAAGTTGGTCCGGAAGAATGTCGCCTGATGCATCGTACAAAAATGTGTAAGGGGCTGGGAAACTCAGTTATAAACAAACTCTTAAGTAATGGGACAATCTCAGCCTGACTAACTTTGGCAGGGAGGTTAGATATTTCCGGGAAATGCACCGGAGGATCGTTTATTGAAAATGGAGTATCATGGGAAGGTGTTGCGGTACAAGCAACTGTAAAAATCACACTAAAGGATTACTCGACGACTGTCAAATTAGAATCTAATGCGATTAGTTTAAAAGGTGGTGTAGTGTGTAAGTTTTTAAGTGGTTACTGCATGGATACTGAAATAGGAGAAACAGTGTGGGAACGAGTCGCGACAGAGCAGTGCGATGGCAGCAGTATGTCACTAATTTTTGAAGGAGATGTGAGCCTAGTATCCACAGAAAAATCAAAATTTGGGGACAGTAAAAGGTATGTGGTAGTCGAGGAAGGAGAAAAGATTTTCGCAGTAAGATTATTGGAGAGAACAAACATTTGTAACAACGAAGTTTGGCTCACCGCACACCCAAAATTATTAGTTGCATTTAAAAAAGACTTTGGTATTAAATATTTAGTCAACGGGGTTCCAAATCCAAAAAATGTAAATTTATTAGCATATCTGAATACTAAATTCCTTTACGTTGAACAATCCTTCAAAAGAGAAATGAGAGACATGTATAGTGACGTAATTCACAGGTATTGTCTACTCGAGCGAGACATGTTGCGAAATCGACTGTTACTAGCTCCCTTAGCTCCAAATGCAGTAAGCACCCTTATTAAAAATAAGTTAGGGTACGTAGGGCGAGTCATGGGCGAAGTCATCCACATTATGCAATGTACACCAAGGGTAGTGAAAATTCGGAGAGTAGAAGAATGCTACAACGAACTACCCATATTTGCGGATGAGGAAGAAATGTTCATGACTCCATTAACACACATCCTGCAAGACAAAGCCGAGCAGATAGATTGCAGTCTTCTAGCACCAGCCCTGTACTTCGTGGAAGATAGGCTTGGGTTCAGCCCGCATCTAACGCAGGGTATCGAGCCAGAAATGTTGGAGGTACAGCAAGAACCAAAGTTCACATTCAAACCTCTGTACGACATAGGCAACGCCGGCATCTACTCAAAAAAAGAGATAAAATCGGCTCAAGATGCGTTAATTTTCGGGCTAGAACGACAAGCCATAGCAAATATAATAACGAGAAAGGTAGTAGGACGAGATACGGTAGACCAGGGCCTATCAACTCTAGACATTTTCTCGAAAGGTGATCTCAGAAGCTTGGCAGTGTCTACGGCTAAACAAATGTGAGGTTGGTTCTCCAGTATAGGTATGTTTATGTCAGGCTTTATTGGGGTTTATACAATTTTCAAAATTTTTAAATATTTGTTGGACGCCATAATAAATGGATTTAATTTATATAGAACAATGGGATGCACTATTAGTATAGTTGCTTGTCTCTGGAACGCGTTGACGCACCTAGTTCTGAATAATCACCACTGCAGAACGCGTCAACACAACCAAGGACAAGAGTTTGAAGTATTAAATATAAACCGCGATAAAGATGGGGGTATACCTGGGGTTGTAACACTTAGTGCGCCCCCTAGAGAACCAAGCACACAACCAGGATGGTTTCACCAACGTTAGTTAGCTTAGATTAAGACTGATCACGTCCCAGCACAACCAGCACGAAGACCAAGGAGCTACAGATCAGAAAAGCGATGGATACCCGGGGTCAGCAAGAAATCTGTTGTCATCATATACACAAAAAAATTGAACGGCAAGGTCAAGTGGCACAGCGCGGCATTTCATTATCATTCAAGACGGGAAGTGGACACCAAAGTGAACAATTTATATGTGTGGTGTTGTGCTACGATGCAGACAACTGGGAGAGAAATAACAAAGTGATCATGTAGAGACATTAAGTTTAGGATAAGTAAGTGCTTCTGGAAATTGTGCTCCTTACAGGAAGCAAATTTCTCGAAGTCGGGAGGAATGTAACAAGTCTAAGTCAGCACATTCTAGTGGCACCAATTAAGTAAATAGGAAATGGATGTAATACATAAATAATATTGAGTAAGGTAAAGCTAATATTTGCTGACTTAGCACTTGTGTCTTTTGTATATATAGAGTAAGGTAATGAATAGGAGATAGTAGTGATAAACGGCAATAGAAGTGTGAGTAACATCGAAAGTGTACAGTCAACAATATACATTATCATCGAATGTGTACAGTCAACAATATACATTATATTTATTTGTTTATATATTCAAACGTGAGTATTTCTGTTTAATTCAATCTCCATCTCCTAGTACTTGTTCCGTCTCCAGTCTGACAAAGAACCCCATATTAAATATTTTTGTCACTCCTATTCTCATCGAGGAAGGGTTACAAATTCACCTTAGAAATGGAAATTAATAATCAGATACACTTCCTTCATACCACTGTAATTAGAAAAGGTAACAAAATCCTCACTAACTAGTACATCAAACCCACTGCTTTACGACCTCAATTTTAATTCACACACAAATCTTAAATATTAAATAAGTGTTATAAACTCATGAGTAGACAGGGCCATTTTACTATCTCATTCAATGTATCACCAACAAAATATCAACTACATGTACAATATTCTTCAAAATAATAGTTACCCCATCGTTTTTTACAAAAACACATTAGCATCAGACTGAAGAAACATAATACCATTCAAACTACGCCATTAGAGATAGATAAACTAGAGAGCAACCACCCTCAAGAGAAAATAATATATGCAACTGTACCCTTTGATAATAAAATTAATAAATCAATGCAAAAAAAATTTAATAATTCTAATGTATAGATTGCAAATAACAATTTAAATACTACAAATTTTCTTTACACTCCGCTCAAAGACAAAATAGATACAAATACACAAGATGTCGTTTACCAAATCACTTGTAACACATGTAACAAAGTTTATATAGGCGAAACTTTGCAACCATTAGGAAAAAGAGTTTATCAACATAAATATCATTGCAATAAAAACAATCCGGAGCACAGTGCTTTATCCAAGCATATATGCCGTATTGGTCACATAATTGATTTTCAAAATGTAAAAATTTAGAAAAAGTAAAATTTAAAAATCCCAGACTTTTATTTGAAACTTGCCATATAACCATCAACAATCATAATACTTTAAATTACAAAACCGACTACAATAACAACGTTCAATTTATAAAAAATATAATAAATTAACAGCAATAAAAGTATTTTTCCATATTTCTTCATATTTATGTATTATCTTCTTTACCCGTTTCTCTCTGCGTGCGCAACTATAAAATCACTTGTTTTGCCACAAATGCGTGTTATTCAGAGTTTCTTCTGCTGTCATTATGTTAACATCATGTACTCTCTCTTTCAACGACAATGATACAATTATTATTTAAATTTGGGAAAGAATTATTTTCCACAAATTAATTATATATCACTGTAACACATGAAACATTCTGTAACACATTAACAACAATTTGGTGAGTTGTAAAATATTTTATAATCAAATCATGTAACAATTTTATAATATTTGTAGCTAATGATGGACGAATTTAGCCCGAAACGTCCAAATTTTAAATAAATAAACAAGACACATGTCATTCTAATAAATACGTTTATATTGTAAGCTACATGGGCCGGATTTTAGAATCAATACCACACTTGAAATGGAATTTTCTCGTTGCAATGTTTTCTTTTAGCTAAAATAGCTAAAATATGATAAAGAATTATAAAACTCGGACGCGGAAGCAAATATTTATATGATTTTTTATAAACATAGATTCAGATTTTACCTATTCTTGATGAATACGTTGTATATTGTAAACTACATGGGATGGATTCCAGAATACCTACCACACTTGAAATAGCAATTTTATTGTTGCAATGTTTACTTTTAGCTTAAATATGATAAAGTATTGTAAAAGTTGGGCGCGAAAGCAAATATTTATATGATTTTTTACAAAAATAAAGTCAGATTTTACCTATTTTTGATGAATACGTTGTATATTGTAAGCTACATGGGCCGGATTCTAAAATACCTACTACACTTGAAATATCAATTTTCTTGTTGCAATGTTTTCTTTTAGCTAAAATATGATGAAGAATTATAAAATTCGGGCGCGGAAGCAAATATTTATATGATTTTTATACAAAAATAAAGTCAGATTTTTATCTATTCATGAAATGGATGTTTATGTAAAACATTCATATTTATGCTTTATGATTTATACTATAGATAATTTTAGCATTGGACATGCAAAAGTGACCAAAACGTGGTACCAATTAGATAATAAAAATTAAATTTTCAAGTGTCATTTTAATGAATAAGTTGTGTATTGTAAGCTACATTGCCTGGATTCTAGAATACCTACCACACTTAAAATAGCAATTTTCTTGTTGCAATGTATTCTTTTAGCTAAAATATGATGAAAAATTATAAAATTTGGTCGCGTAAGCAAATATTTATATAATTTATTACAAAAATAAAGTCAGATTTTATCTATTTTGGATGAATACGTTGTATATTGTAAGCTACATGGGCTGGATTCTAGAATACCTACCACACATGAAATTAGCAATTTTCTTGTTGCAAAGTTTTTTTTAGCTAAAATATCGTATGATAAAGAAATGTAGTATTCGGGCACGGAAGCAAATAATTATATGATTTTTTAAAAAAATAAAGTCACATTTTACCTATTCTTGATGAATACGTTGTATATTGTAAGCTACATGGGCTGGATTCTAGAAAACCTACCACACTTGAAATAGCAATTTTCTTGTTGCAATGTTTTCTTTTAGTTAAAATATGAAGAAGAATTATAAAATCCAGGCGCGGAAGCAAATATATATATATATATATATATATATATATATATATATATATATATATGATTTTTATACAATAATAAAGTCAGATTTTACCTATTCTTGAAACGGATATTTTTGTTAAAGCATTCATATTCATGCTTTAGGATCTATACTATTGATAATTTTAGCATTGGACTTGCAAAAGTGACCAAAACGTGGTACCAATCAGATAATAAACATTCAGTTTTTGGGTGTCATTTTAATGAATACGTTGTATATTGTAAGCTACATGGGGTAGATTCTAGAATACCTACCACACTTGAAATAGCAATTTTCTTGTTGCTATGTTTTCTTTTAGCTAAAATATGATGAAGAATTATGAAATTTGGGCGCGGAAGCAAATATTTATATGATTTTTTACAAAAATAAAGTCAGATTTTACCTTTTCTTGATGAATACGTTGTATATTGTAAGCTACATGGGCTGGATTCTAGAATACCTACCACACTTGAAATAGCAATTTTATTGTTGCAATGTTTTCTTTTAGCTATAATATGATAAAGAATTATAAAGTTCGGGCGCGGAAGCAAATTTTTATATGATTTTTTACGAAAAATAAAGTCAGATTTTACCTATTCTTGAAAAGGATATTTTTGTTAAGCCATTCATATTCATGGTTTAGGATCTATACTATGGATAATTTTAGCATTGAACATGCAAAAGTTACCAAAACGTGATACCAATCAGATAATAAACATTAAATTTTCGGGTGTCATTTTAGTGAATACGTTGTATATTGTTAGCTACATGGGCTGGATTCTAGAATACCTACCACATTTGAAATAGCAATTTTCTTGTTGCAATATTTTCTTTTAAATGAAATATGATAAAGAATTATAAAATTCGGGCACGGAAGCAAATATTTATATGATCTTTTACAAAAATAAAGTCAGATTTTACCTATTCTTGATGAATACCTTGTATATTGTAAGCTACATGGGCTGGATTCTAGTATACCTACCCCACTTGAAATAGCAATTTTCTTGTTGCAATGTTTGCTTTTAGCTAAAATATAATGAAGAATTATAAAATTCGGGCGCGGAAGCAAATATTTATATGATTTTTTACAAAAATAAAGTCAGATTTTACCTATTCTTGAAATGGATATTTTTGTTAAAACATTCATATTCATGCTTTAGGATCTATACTATGGATAATTTTAGCATTGGACATGCAAAAGTGACCATAACGTGGTACCATTTAGATAAAAAACATTTAATTTTCGGGCGTCATTTTAATGAATACGTTGTATATTGTAAGCTACTTGGGCTGGATTCTAGAATACCTACCACACATGAAATAGCAATTTTCTTGTTGCAATGTTTTTTTTTTAGCTAAAATATGATGAAGAATTATAAAATTCGGGCGCGGAAGCAAATATTTATATGATTTTTTTCAAAAATAAAGTCAGATTTTACCTGTTCTTGATGAATACGTTGTATATTTTAAGCTACATGGGCTGGATTCTAGAATACCTACCTTACTTAAAATAGCAATTTTCTTGTGTCAATGTTATCTTTTAGCTACAATATGGTAAAGAATTATAAAATTCGGGCAAGGAAGCAAATATTTATATGATTTTTTACAAAAATAAAGCCAGATTTTACCTATTCTTGATGAATAAGTTGTATATAATAAGCTACATGGACTGGAATCTAGAATACCAACCACACTTGAAATAGAAATTTTCTTGTTGCAATATTTTCTTTTAAATAAAATATGATAAAGAATTATAAAATTCAGGCACGGAAGCAAATATTTATATGATTTTTTACAAAAATAAAGTCAGATTTTACCTGTTCTTGATGAATACGTTATACATTGTAAGCTACATGGGCTGGATTCTAGAATACATTGCTTCAAGAAAATTGCTATTTCAAGTGTGGTAGGTATTCTAGAATCCAGCCCATGTAGCTAACAATATACAACGTATTCACTAAAATGACACCCGAAAATTTAATGTTTATTATCTGATTGGTATCACGTTTTGGTAACTTTTGCATGTTCAATGCTAAAATTATCCATAGTATAGATCCTAAACCATGAATATGAATGGCTTAACAAAAATATCCTTTTCAAGAATAGGTAAAATCTGACTTTATTTTTCGTAAAAAATCATATAAAAATTTGCTTCCGCGCCCGAATTTTATAATTCTTTATCATATTACAGCTAAAAGAAAACATTGCAACAATAAAATTGCTATTTCAAGTGTGGTAGGTATTCTAGAATCCAGCCCATGTAGCTTACAATATACAACGTATTCATCAAGAAAAGGTAAAATCTGACTTTATTTTTGTAAAAAATCATATAAATATTTGCTTCCACGCCCGAATTTTATAATTCTTCATCATAATTTAGCTAAAAAAAAAACACGGCAACAAGAAAATTGCTATTTCAAGTGGTGTAGGTATTCTAGAATCCAGCCCATGTAGCTTACAATATACAAGGTATTCATCAAGAATAGGTAAAATCTGACTTTATTTTTGTAAAAGATCATATAAATATTTGCTTCCGCGCCCGATTTATTTTAATTTTCATCATATTTTAGCTAAAAGAAAACATTGCAACAAGAAAATTGCTATTTTAAGTGTGGTAGGTATTCTGGAATCCAGTCCATGTAGCTATCAATATATAACGTATTCATTAAGAATAGGAAAAATCTGACTAATTTTTGTAAAAAATCATATAAATATTCTTGGATGGATATTTTTGTTAAAACATTCATATTCATGCTTTAGGATCTATACTATGGATAATTTTAGCATTAGACATGCAAAAGTGACCATAACGTGGTACCATTTAGATAAAAAACGTTTAATTTTTGGGCGTCATTTTAATGAATAAGTTGTATAATTTAAGCTACATGGGCTGGATTCTAGAATACCTACCACACTTGAAATAGCAATTTTCTTGTTTCAATGTTTTTTTTTAGCTAAATTATGATGAAGAATTATAAAATTCGGGCGCGGAATCAAATATTTATATGATTTTTTACAAAAATAAAGTCTGATTTCACCTGTTCTTGATGATTACGTTCTATATTGTAAGCTACATGTGCTGGATTCTAGAATACCTACCACACTTAAAATAGCAATTTTCTTGTGTCAATGTTATTTTTTAGCTACAATATAGTAAAGAATTATAAAATACGGGCAAGGAAGCAAATATTTATATGATTTTTTACAAAAATAAAGCCAGATTTTACCTATTCTTGATGAATACGTTGTATATTATAAGCTACATGGGCTGGATTCTAGAATACCTAGCATACTTGAAATAGCAATTTTCTTGTTGCAATGTTTTCTTTTAGCTAAAATATGTTGAAGAATTATAAAATTCTTGCGCGGAAGCAAATATTTACATGATATTTTACAAAAATTAAGTCAGATTTTACCTATTCTTGATAAATACGTTGCTTATTGTAAGCTACATGGGCTGGATTCTAGAATACCTACCACACTTGTAATAGCAATTTTCTTTTTGCAATGTTTTCTTTAGCTAAAATATGATGAAGATTTTACCTATTCTTTATGAATACGTTGTATATTGTAAGCTACATTGTCTGGATTCTAGAATACCTACCACACTTGAAATAGCAATTTTCTTTTTGCAATGTTTTCTTTTACCTGAAATATGATAAAGAATAATAAAATTCGGGCGCGGAAGCAAATATTTATATGATTTTTTACAAAAATAAAGTCAGATTTTACCTTTCCTTGATGAATACGTTGTATAATGTAAGCTACATTGGCTGGATTCTAGAATACCTATCACACTAGAAATAGCAATTTTCTTGTTGCAATGTTTTCTTTTAGCTAAAATATGATAAAGAATTATAAAATTCGGGCGCGGAAGCAAATATTTATATGATTTTTTACAAAAATAAAGTTAGATTTTACCTATTCTTGAAATGGATATTTTTGTTAAAACATTCATATTCATGCTTTAGGATCTAATACTTTGGATGATTTTTTACAAAAATAAAGTCAGATTTTACCTAATCTTAATGCATACGTTGTATATTGTAAGCTACATAGGCTGGATTCTAAAATACCTACCACACTTAAAATAGCAATTTTCTTGTTGCAATGTTTTCTTTTAGCTAAAATATGATGAAGAAATATAAAATTCGGGCGTGGAAGCAAATATCTATATGATTTTTTACAAAAATAATGTCAGATTTTACCTATTTTTGAAGAATACGTACATAGGCTAGATTCTAGAATACCTACCACCGTTGAAATAGCAATTTTCTTGTTGCAACGTTTTCTTTTAGCTAAAATATGATAAAGAATTACAAAATTCGGGCGCGGAAGTAAATATTTATATGATTTTTTACAAAAATAAAGACATGTTTTACCTATTCTTAATGAATACGTTGTATATTGTATGCTACATGGGCTGGATTCTAGAATACCTACCACACTTGAAATACCAATTTTCTTGTTACACTGTTTTCTTATAACTAAGATATGATAAAAAATTAGAAAATTCCGGCGCGGAAGCAAATATGTATATGATATTTTACAATAATAAAGTCAGATTTTTTCTATTCTTAATGAATACGTTGTATATTGTAAGCTACATGGGCTGGCTTCTAGAATACCTACCACACTTGAAATAGCAATTTTCTTGTTGTTCAATGTTTTCTTTTAGCTAAAATATGATATAAATTTTAAAAATTCGGGCGCGGAAGCAAATATTTATATGATTTTTTACAAAAACAAAGTTAGATTTTACCTTTTCTTCATAAATACGTTGTATATTGTAAGCTACATGGGCTTGATTCTAGAATACCTACCACACTGAAAATAGCAATTTTCTTGTTGCAATGTTTGCTTTTAGCTAAAATATGATAAAAAATTATAAAATTCGGGCGCGGAAACAAACATTTATATAAATTTTTACTAATATAAAGACAGATTTTACCTTTTCCTGATGAATACGTTGTATATTGTGAGCTACATGGGCTGGATTGTAGAATACCTACCACACTTGAAATAGCAATTGTCTTGTTGCAATGCAATTATAAAATTCTCGCGCGGAAGCGAATATTTATATGATTTTTTACAAAAATTAAGTCAGATTTTACCTATTCTTGATAAATACGTTGTTTATTGTAAGCTACATGGGCTGGGTTCTAGAATACCTACCACACTTGAAATAGCAATTTTCTTTTTGCAATGTTTTCTTTTAGCTAAATTATAATGAAGATTTTACCTATTCTTTATGAATACGTTGTATATTGTAAGCTACATTGTCTGGATTCTAGAATACCTACCACTCTTCAAATAGCAATTTTCTTGTTGCAATGTTTTCTTTTACCTGAAATATGATAAAGAATTATAAAATTCGGGCGCGGAAGCAAATATTTATATGATTCTTTACAAAAATAAAGTCAGATTTTACCTTTCCTTGATGAATACGTTGTATAATGTAAGCTACATGGGCTGGATTCTAGAATACCTACCACACTGGAAATAGCAATTTTCTTGTTGCAATGTTTTCTTTTAGCTAAAGTATGATAAAGAATTATAAAATTTGGGCGCGGAAGCAAATATTTATATGATTTTTTACAAAAATAAAGTTAGATTTTACCTATTCTTGAAATGGATATTTTTGTTAAAACATTCATATTCATGCTTTAGGATCTAATACTTTGGATGATTTTTTACAAAAATAAGGTCAGATTTTACCTAATCTTAATGCATACGTTGTATATTGTAAGCTACATGGGCTGGATTCTAGAATACCTACCACACTTAATATAGCAATTTTCTTGTTGCAATGTTTTCTTTTAGCTAAAATATGATGAAGAATTATAAAATTTGGGCGTGGAAGCAAATATTTATATGATTTTTTACAAAAATAAAGTCAGATTTTACCTATTCTTGAAGAATAAGTTGTATATTGTAAGCTACATGGGCTGGATTCTAGAATACCTACCACACTTGAAATAGCAATTTTCTTGTTGCAATGTTTTCTTTTAGCTAAAATATGATGAAGAATTATAAAATTCGGGCGCGGAAGCAAATATTTATATGATTTTTTACTAAAATAAAGTTAGATTTTACCTATTCTTGAAATTGATATTTTTGTTAAAACATTCATATTCATGCTTTAGGATCTAATACTTTGGATGATTTTTTCAAAAATAAAGTTAGATTTTACCTTTTCTTCATAAATACGTTGTATATTGTAAGCTACATGGGCTTGATTCTAGAATACCTACCACACTTAAAATAGCAAATTTCTTGTTGCAATGTGTAATCTTTTAGCTACAATATGGGAAAGAATTATAAAATTCGGGCAAGGAAGCAAATATTTATATGATTTTTTACAAAAATAAAGCCAGATTTTACCTATTCTTGATGAATACGTTGTATATTATAAGCTAAATGGGCTGGATTCTAGAATACCTAGCACACTTGAAATAGCAATTATCTTGTTGCAATGTTTTCTTTTAGCTAAAATATGTTGAAGAAATATAAAATTCTTGTGCGGAAGCAAATATTTATATGAATTTTACAAAAATTAAATCAGATTTTACGTATTCTTGATAAATACGTTGTTTATTGTAAGCTACATGCGCTGGATTCTAGAATACCTACCACACTTGAAATAGCAATTTTCTCTTTGCAATGTTTTCTTTTAGCTAAAATATGATGAAGATTTTACCTATTCTTTATGAATACGTTGTATATTGTAAGCTACATTGTCTGGATTCTAGAATACCTACCACACTTAAAATAGTCATTTTCTGTTGCAATGTTTTCTTTTAGCTAAAATATGATAAAGAATTATAAAATTCGGGCGCGAAAGCAAATATTTATATGATTTTTTACAATAATAAAGTCAGATTTTACTTATTCTTTATAAATACGTTGTATATTGTAAGCTACATGGGCTGGATCCTAGAATACCTACCACACTGGAAATAGCAATTTTCTTGATGCAATGTTTTCTTTTAGCTAAAATATGATAAAAAATTATAAAATTCGGGCGCGGAAGCAAATATATATATGATTTTTTACAAAAATAAAGTTAGATTTTACCTATTCTTGAAATGGATATTTTTGTTAAAACATTCATATTCATGTTTTAGGATCTAATACTTTGGATGATTTTTTACAAAAATAAAGTTAGATTTTACCTAATCTTAATGCATACGTTGTATATTGTAAGCCACATGGGCTGTATTCTAGAATACCTACCACACTTGAAATAGCAATTTTCTTGTTGCAATGTTTTCTTTTAGCAAAAATATTATGAAGAATTATAAAATTCGGGCGTGGAAGCAAATATTTATATGATTTTTTACAAAAATAAAGTCAGGTTTTACCTATTCTTGAAGAATACGTACATAGGCTAGATTCTAGAATACCTACCACCCTTGAAATAGCAATTTTTTTGTTGCAATGTTTTCTTTTAGCTAAAATATGATAAAGAATTACAAAATACGGGCGTGGAAATAAATATTTATATGATTTTTTACAAAAATAAAGTCATATTTTATCTATTCTTGATGAATACGTTGTATATTGTATGCTACATGGGCTGGATTCTAGAATACCTACCACACTTGAAATAGCAGTTTTCTTGTTGCAATGTTTTCTTTTAGCTAAAATATGATATAAAATAAAAAAATTCGGGCGCGGAAGCAAATATTTATATGATTTTTTACAAAAACAAAGTTAGATTTTACCTTTTCTTCATAAATACGTTGTATATTGTAAGCTACATGGGCTTGATTCTAGAATACCTACCACACTTAAAATAGCAAATTTCTTGTTGCAATGTGTAATCTTTTAGCTACAATATGGGAAAGAATTATAAAATTCGGGCAAGGAAGCAAATATTTATATGATTTTTTACAAAAATAAAGCCAGATTTCACCTATTTTTGATGAATACGTTGTATATTGTAAGTTACATGGGCAGGATTCTAGAATACCTACCACACTTAAAATAGTCATTTTCTGTTGCAATGTTTTCATTTAGCTAAAATATGATGAAGAATTATAAAATTCGGGCGCGAAAGCAGATATTTATATGATTTTTTACAAAAATAAAGTCCGATTTTACTTATTCTTTATAAATACGTTGTATATTGTAAGCTACATGGGCTGGATCTTAGAATACCTACCACACTGGAAATAGCAATTTTCTTGATGCAATGTTTTCTTTTAGCTAAAATATGATGAAAAAATATAAAATTCGGGCGCGGAAGCAAATATTTATATGATTTTTTACAAAAATAAAGTCATATTTTACCTTTCCTTGATGAATACGTTGTGTATTGTAAGCTACATGCGCTGGATTCTAGAATACCTACCACACTTGAAATAGCAATTTTCTTGTAGAAATGTTTTCTTTTAGCTAAAATATAATGAATAATTATAAAATTTGGGCGTGGAAGGAAATATTTATACGACTTTTTACAAAAATAAAGTCAGATTTTACCTATTCTTGAAATGGATATTTTTGTTAAAACATTCATATTCATGCTTTAGGATCTATACTATGGATAATTTTAGCATTGGACATGCAAAAGTGACTATAACGTGGTACCAATCAGATAATAAACATTCAATTTTCGGGTGTCATTTTAATGAATACGTTGTATATTGTAAGCTACATGGGCTGGATACTAGAATACCTACCACACATGAAATAGCAATTTTCTTGTTGCGATGTTTTCTCTTAGCTAAAATATGATGCATAATTATAAAATTCATGTGCGGAAACAAATATTTAAATGATTTTTTACAAAAATAAAGTCAGATTTTACCTATTCTTGATGAATACATTGTATATTGTAAGCTACATGGGCTGGATTCTAGAATACCTACCACACTTGAAATAGCAATTTTCTTGTTGCAATGTTCTCTTTTAGCTAAAATATGATGAAAAATTATAAAATTCCGGCGCGAAAGCAAATATTTATGTGATATTTTACAAAATTATTGTCAGATTTTACCTATTCTTGATGAATACGTTGTACATTGTAAGCTACATGAGCTGGATTCTAAATTACCTACCACACTTAAAATAGCAATTTTCTTATTGCAATGTTTTTTTTTAGCTAAAATATATAAGAGCAATATACGCCTATAGACCCTTGGCTGGGAAGCTCTCTTTTCTCCAGTGTGCTCTATCATACACTTTTTGTTTCCAGACCCTGATACCCAATTGATGTAAGTCTTCTAGTACTGCACTAAACCATTTCTTTATTTAGCCGCCCTCTTCTTCTTCGTGCACTTTGTTCACTGTTAAAAACAACATTTACAATTCTACTTTCCGTCATTCGAATTATGTGTCCGCACCACTTTAGTCTTCACGATTTACTTATCTTCACTGTATTACTATCCCCCAAAAAGACACATCACTTCTAAATTCGTTCTCCTCATTACCTGGTCTCCCTTTTTTTTCCCACCAAAAATTGTCCTCAACACCTTTCTTTCCCATCTTAACAACTTTTTCTGCTCACTTCTCACTAATGTCCATGTTTCACAACCGTATAGCACTGTTGGTCTAATTACTGTTTTATAGACACGTATTTTTGTTGACCACGACACTTTTTTTGAGCATAGAAAGATTCTTAAGGCACCCACACATCTATTCCCTTTCATGAACCGCATATCTATTTCGAGTTTTTCACAATTGTTTTCATTCACTGCTACACCTTAGTATATGAAGTTCGTTACTCTTTCTATTTTATAAACTTTATTGTTCGTGCCCATTAACTTCACCTTGCACTTCGTATCCCGTTTATCACCATTCACCCTCATATACTTTGTCTTTTCCTCATTTATTTTGAGACCAATTTGACTTGCAGACTGTACTAGTCTTCAAGAAACTTCGACCATTTCTTTCCTAGTTCTGGTTATAAGAACTATATCGTCAGCATACGCGAGACATTGGTGTTTGTGTCTGTTTATTATCCCTGCCCTATTAACTTGAGCTTTCTACATTACCCATTCGAGAATTAAATTAAATAGAATTGGAGACATCTGATCACATTGCTTTAAACCATTTTTTACTTCAAAAGACTCAGAGATTTCTCCATCCGCTACTACTTTACATTTATTCTCTCTTTGTGATATTTCCACCAACTTGATTAATTTTTCCGGTAATTTTAGTTCTCTGAGAATGTTATATAAACTTTTCTTCTTCACTGAGTCATAAGCTTGCTTAAAGTCTATGAACAATAGTTCGAGTGGTAACTTATGCTCATAATTTTTTGCATTAGTTTGTTTCAGTACAAAAATATGGTCGACGGTGGATCTGTTTTTCCGAAAGCCTGCCTGGTACTCACTGATTATTTTTTCTGTAAACACACTTAATTTATTCCTGATGCAGGTTGCAAGAACTTTATAAGTAACATCCACTAAAGCAATGCCCCTGTAATTTTCGCACTTTGTTTTGTCCCCTTTCTAATGTAACGGAACGATCAATGCTTCCTTCCAACCATTCGGCATTTCTTCAGTTTCGCATATGTCTTTTATCATGTCATAAATTTTTTCCAGCAATTCATCCCCAACAAATTTTAACATTTCCGCCGATATACCATTCTCACCAGTACTTTTATTATTCTTCATATTCTTTATTATATCGCAAACTTCCTGTTTTGTCGGCAATTCCACCTGTTCGTCCTGTACTGTGTCTGTTATCCTGTTTTCTTCATCTTCTTCGCTCTCACCTGTGTTTAGAATTTCTTTAAAATATTCAGACTTAATTTTTTCTGCATCCGTTACCAGTTGACCCTGCTTATCCTTACAGAAAATTGCTCTACTTTGGTAACCTGTTCTTTGCTTTCTTACTTGCTGGTAAAAAATTCTTATATTTTTTTGTTTGTAGTTTTCTTCTATTCTATTTAATCTTTTGTCTATTTCACTTCTTTTCTTTGTTCTGCATATTTCCTTAAACTTCTTCCTTTCTTGTTTATACTCATTAGAATTATGTGCACTTTCTTTTTGTAGCAGCTTTTCCTTTGCTCTGGTTTTATTTTCTAATGCTCTTTTATACTCTTCGTCAAACCAGTTATTTTTCTTTTTTGTATTCGTTTCTGTTAGCATTTCTCCCGCCACTCTGCATAATATATTTTGTAAACTTTCCCATTTTCATTTATTTCTTGGGCCTCCGCAGTTGCTGTTAATTTGTTTGTGATCTTTTTGTCAAATTTCTCTTTTAATCCTTCTATCTGCAGCAGTTGTGAGTTATAAATATATTTCCTTCTTTTTTGAACTCTTCTCTTTCTTACATTTCTTATATTGAAGTTTGCCTTAATTTGCACCATAAAATGGTCAGTGCCAGCTTCCGCACCCCTTCTGCTTTTCACATCGTGTATTAACTTCTCAAAAATATTTTCAATTAACACGTGATCGATTTGATTTGTATATTTTCCGTTTGGTGCCCTCCATGTACGTGTATAAATCTCTTTTTTTGTAAACGCTGTACTTTAAATTTTCATATTCATTTCACTTGCAAAATTAATTAACCTTATACCATTTTCATTTGATGATTCGTGTTTACTTTGACCACCTGTCACATGCTTGTAACTTTGTTCTCTACCTACTTTGGCATTAAAGTCACCCATTATTAATTTCACATCATATCTTAACAAATATTTATATAATTCTTTACAAAAATAAAGTCAGATTTTACCTTTTCTTGATGCATACGTTGTATATTGTAAGCTACATGGGCTGGATTCTAGAATACCTACCACACATGAAATAGCAATTTTCTTGTTGCAATGTTTTCTTTTAGCTAATATATGACGAAGAATTATAAAATTCGGGCGCGGAAGCAAATATTTATATGTTTTTTTACAAAAATATTGTCATATTTTACCTATTCTTGAAAAGGATATTATTGTTAAAACATTCATATTCATGCTTTAGGATCTATACTATGGATAATTTTAGCACAGGACATGCAAAAGTGACCCAAACGTGGTACCAATCAAATAATAAACATTCAATTTTCGGGTGTCATTTTAATGAATACGTTGTATATTGTAAGCTACATGGGCTGGATTCTAGAATACCTACCACACTTGAAATAGCAATTTTCTTGTTGCAATGTTTTCTTTTAGCTATAATATGATGGAGAATTATAAAATTCGGACGCGGAAGCAAATATTTATGATTTTAAAAAAAAATAAAATTAGATTTCACCTATTCTTGAAATGGAAATTTTTGTTATAACATTCATATAGATGCTTTAGGATCTATACTATGGATGATTTTTTTACAAAAATAAAGTCAGATTTTACCTATTCTTAATGCATAAGTTATGAATATCATAATTTGTTATGTGTATCAAATTCTGTTTAGACTACGCTTTATCATATGGAACCAGACCCCTTCCTGTTATAGAGTATAAATACTCATGTTATTTATGATTCGTGGTCATTCGTCACTCCTCACTCTGTCTTGTATAAGATATAAGTAATTTCATTGTATTAGGCAAAATAAATCTTTTTAAAAACAATAAACCTACGAGTTTTATTATAATTGGCGCAGTCGGTAGGATACGCGAAACGAAGTATTAATCGAAATCACGAGAAAAGTGATTAATTCGTTAAAATTAATCTTTGGTCGTTTCAACGTTAATTCGCGTATCGCCTAAGAAATTACGACGAGTGACCCGGTCGCACAGAGCCACCAACGGTAGAGCCAGTGATCGTCATCTCCAGGACAACCAGTCCATCTTTACGAGCCACCAGCCCGTACCAGTTCATCGAGAACAACATTCCATTTCCCGGACAACCAGGCCGTCACCACGAGCCACCAGTCCGTAGCAGTTCATCGCGAACATCAACCCCCAGGACAACCAGGCCGTCTCTACGAGTCCCCAGTCCCTAGCAGTTCACTGAGAACATCATCTCCCGGTCATCAGGTCATCACCAGGTGCCAACCCAATTTTCTAATGAAAACACTATTCATTATTACTACATGTATTTTATTGTAAGTAAATACTTATTTTATTATATATAATTGTGAATATTCTATCACATTAACAATATGGCAGAAGCAAATACTGCAAATATTAAATTTGCATTAGAAACAGTACCAAACTACGATGGTAACCCAAAAACATTATCACATTTCATAAATTCAGTGGAAATAGTACAAAGATTACTTACCACCTTACAACCACCCTTAACCGACTTTCAAAAAGTCATAACACTGCAATATATTAAAGCCAAAATAACAAACAAAGCAGCTGAAACTTTAAAAAATGCAACATTCGAAAACTGGAATGCCTTAAAAACACATCTTATTAGTAATTTTGAGGACAAGCAAAATCCTGCTACCATTATTATAGATATCATGAATTTGAAACCTAGTAAAGACATATTCCAATATTTGAAATTAGTGAAAGAAAAATTTGAATTATTCAAAGCAAAAGTAGCTCTTTTAGAACTAACACCAGAAAACAAGGCATGTTTAATCCAATTTCAAGAAACTATTATTACAACTCAATTTATTAGTAATTGCCACGATCCTTATCGTAATAATTTGGCTACAAGAAATCCAACAAATTTAATAACGATTGAACAGTTATTAACAAATGATTTCCAGTATTTACGACCAGGAAACAAATTCCAATTTCAACAAAAACCTCCTGTTCAGAATCATAATCAATCAAAAATTAATATCTCTAATAAACCATCCTTCTCACAATTTCCAACTGGCCCTGTAAACTTACACACACAACCCTCAACTTCAAGACCATTTACACCCCGGCAACAAGTTAAAAATGCCCAAGGTATTAAACCAACCCCCATGTCAATACAAACAAGAAATACCTACCAACCAAGACAAAACAATAATTACTTCCAGCCCCAAACTCGTAATTCTCCAAATTACGCTGCAGAAGAATTATTCCACAATGATGATTGTCAGACAATTTATAACCCAGAAATGGATGAAAATCAAGAATATGACGAAAATGGCCTAGAACAAAACGAATCAGAAAATGAAAATTCTTTTTTAGAAATGAAGAGCCTCGAAATTCAGGAGAAATCCTAAACATAAATTGCAATAGTAAATTACCTTTTCTAAAAGTTAGAGATTATACTATTTTATTAGATACAGGATCTTCTATCAATTTAATTAGTGAAAATTATGTTAATAATAATAAGGATAAATTCAAAATTTATAATGAATCCTTTTCTTTTTCGACAGCATTAGGTAAAACAACCGGTAATCAATATATAATACTAAAAATTGAAAATGTTGAAATAAAATGTTTTCTATTTAATTTTCATAAAGAATTTAATATTTTATTAGGAACGCCAGCTCTAAAACAACTAGAAATAAAAATAGATTTTACTAATAATTCCGTTAAAATAAAAAATAAATTATTTAAATTACAATATTTTAATAATAACGAAATAAATATGACCGAGATTAACGAAATAAAAATTCGCGCTAATCATCTAAACCCAGAAGAAAAAACTAAATTATTTAATGTAATAAAAGAATATAATGACTTATTTTTAAAAGATAACCAACCATTGACTCATACTACGACAATAAAACATGAAATAAAAACAACAGACGAAACACCAGTCTATTCCAAATCTTATCGCTATCCCGAATGTTATCGCGAAGAAATAAAGACACAAGTTAACAATCTTTTAAAAGATAATATTATACAAGAAAGTTATTCCCCTTGGAGTTCACTCGTTTGGATGGTCCCCAAAAAAATGGATGCTTCCGGAAAACGAAAATTTAGAATGGTGATAGATTACCGAAAATTGAATTCAAAAACTATTGACGACAAATTTCCAATCCCTAATATTACCGACGTACTGGACAAATTAGGCAGAAACGTTTATTACACGACATTAGACTTACAATCCGGATTTCACCAAATTCAAATGGCAGAGAACAGTATTCAAAAAACAGCTTTTAACACAGATCAAGGACATTACGAATTCACAAGAATGCCCTTTGGACTTAAGAACGCACCAGCTACCTTTCAAAGACTAATAAATTACGTTTTACGTGACTATATAAATAAAATCTGTTTAGTATATTTGGACGACATTATAATTTTAGGAACAAGTTTGCAAGAACATTTAGAAAATATTAGAAAAATATTTCAAAAATTACGAGAATATAACTTAAAAATCCAACTAGACAAATCTGAATTTTTACAAAAAGAAGTCGCTTATCTTGGACACATAGTTTCGGAACAAGGAGTAAAACCCAATCCTGACAAAATCAAAGCAGTCAAGGAATACCCAATACCCAAAACTCAAAAAGAAATTAAATCATATTTAGGACTTTTAGGCTATTATAGGAAATTTATACCAAACTTCGCAAAATTAACTAAACCTCTAACCCAATGTCTAAAGAAAAATAGTAAAATTGACATAAAAAATAAAAATTATATAGAAAGTTTTGAGGAAAGTAAAAAATTATTAATAAATTCACCCATTTTACAATACCCGGACTTTACAAAAACTTTTATACTGACAACAGACGCTAGTAAATACGCCATAGGTGCAGTATTATCACAAAATTGCGACGGTAAAGACCTGCCAATTTCATACGCTTCACGTACCTTGAACCAACACGAAATTAACTATTCAACCCCAGAAAAAGAAATGTTAGCCATTGTGTGGGCAACAAAATACTTTAGACCCTATTTGTATGGCGTCAAATTTATAATTAGAACCGATCATCAACCTCTTACTTGGCTTCTCAATTTAAAAGATCCAAATTCTAAATTAATGCGTTGGAAAATTAAACTAGACGAATATAATTATAAAATAGAATATAAAACTGGACGTTCAAACAGCAACGCTGATGCTCTTTCCAGAATAAAACCAAAATTCAAAATTATAGAAACAAATGACGATATCTTTGAAAAACAACATAATTTAGTACATTGCATTTCATCTGATAAAAGATTAGGTAAAGGATTTGCAAAACAAATTGAAAATAAATTTCATAGTAAAAAACATTTTGAAAATAAAAATAAACACACAGGAGAAATTTTCATACAACCAATTTATAAAAACAAATTCTTATTCCATTTGATAACTAAACAATATTATTTGGAAGTACCAATAATTCCAGATATCAAAAAATGTTTAATCAAATTAAAAGACTATTGCATCCAAAATGACATAGTAGAGTTACACATGCCCAAAATTTGTTGCGGTCTAGACAGACAAAATTTCGAAGAAATAAAAAATTTACTTAACGAAATCTTTGAACAAACCCATTTACAAATTTTTATACACATATTACCAGACGAAATATACATAAACGATAACGATAGTATTTTACCTCAGTTCGACGAATCCGATTTAGAAACCGTACATTCCGACCAAGAGAATGAAATTAACGGAATAACATATAAAGAATCTGCAATAAATATAGGAAAAAATCAATTAATTATATCCACTCACGATAACGAAACAAAAATTACTATACAAAAATTATTTAATAATCAAAAACAAAGATTAGTAGTTCAACTGAATAAACAAAATTTAAATTTAGAAATTTATGATTTTATAAAAAGTTATTTAGCACCAAATTGTAAATATTATTGCTTATTTGAAAAAGACATACATTTAAATTTTAACGAAATACTTTCACAAAATTTTGTAAAAAATTCATATAAACTAATTAAATGCGAATATCTGTTAGAAGATATCGAAATTATCGAAAATCAATTGGAAACAATATCAAATTACCATTTAGGAAAAACAAATCACCGAGGAATTTTAGAAACATTTCAAAAATTGAAACAGAAATATTATTGGCCAAATATGTATCAAGATATCCAAAAATTCATAAACAATTGTGAGATTTGTCAAATGAATAAATATGAACGAAACCCTTACCAAATTAACGACAATTTAACAAACACTCCAGAAAAACCATTTCAAATCATTAACATAGATACTTTAACTCTTGAAAAAGAAAAATATTTAACTATAATAGATCAATTCTCAAAATTTGCAAAAATATATTATTTAAAAAATCTGACTGCCACAACAATAGTAGACACGTTAATAAAATATTTCAACGATTACAAAATTCCTGACAAAATAATTCATGATCCCGGTACTGAATTCAATAACAACTTAGTAAAAAATTTATTAAAATTGTATAAAATCAAAATTCATATGACGTGTGTCGACAACCCAAAAAGCAATGGATGTGTCGAAAGATTTCATTCAACAATTATAGAACATTTACGTATTATAAACCAGAGAAACGAATTTAAAAATGAAACACCTCAAAATAAAATCAATTTCGCATTAATAGCTTACAATAATTCAATTAACCAAACAACAAAATTTACACCCGTAGAAATAATTTTTGGAAAAGATAATCTAAAAAACCCTTTTGACATGAAATCCACTAATGAAGACTATTTAAACGAACATAAAGACAAATTAAAAATAATTTATAATAGAGTAAAAGAAAATATATTAACCGAAAAATATAAACGTTATAAACCACAAAATAATAAACCAGTAAAAATTCCTAAACACGTATTAATTAAAGAAGGAAAAAGACGCATCCAGAAAATTAAGAAACCCCTTTTTAAAATCCATAAAATCGAAAAATATAACTCTAAACTAGGATTAATTAAAGTTGATAAAAATAAAAAACATAAAATTGATAAAATTAAAAAACCCCGACTCTTCGTTTCAGATGCGCAAACGGAATAGAAGAACTGGAAGAAATAAACAACAATCCCGGTATAAACATTCTAGATTTAGGGAATGTCTATATATATATTAATTCCCAATATAATTATTATAGATATAACTTAACTAATATAATCTTAGAATATGATAAAATTAAAATACATAGGGACGATCTATTTAAACAAATAAATAAAAGTAGTATATATTTAAAGGAATTGGAAACCTACATTAACATTTTAGAATTTAATTGTAACAGATTAGAAGATAAACTGAAAACAATATTCAATAAAAAACGAGTTAAAAGAGGCTTGTTCAACGGTCTAGGAACAATAATAAAAGCCATTACTGGAAACTTAGATTCTTCTGACAGTCAACGTTATGAAGAAATTTTTAACAAAATTAATAAACACCAGGAAATACTCGAACACCAAAATTTAGAAACAATTAGATTAAACAAAGAAATGATTTCAAAATTTAATTCACAATTAGAAAACATAAAACATAATGAAATTGTTCTAAAATCCAGAATTATGCAAATAGAAGGAATAGTTAAAGAAAAAATTAATACGGAAAACACATTTATGATCAAAGACATACTAAATCAATTAATATTATTAACTGTGAATCTTATCGAAATAACCTCCGAAATAGAAACAAGCCTAACATTTTGTAATCTCAACAAAATTCATTCATCGATAATAAACTTAGAAGATTTGAAAAAAGTAACTAATCAAATTTCAGACCTAGATTTTTGGGACATTTCAATGCAAATAACAAGTCATTGTCAAATGAAGAATAATATGATAGAATATTTATTAGAAATACCACTGTATGAAAACAACATTAATAATAAATTACTACAGATAACTCCAATTCCTACACTTATAAATAAGGACATGTTTATGTTAGATAATAGTAAAGAATTGATAATAGACAAAGAAAATAAATTAATAGTAGCAAACGATTGTATTAGACTCACAAATAAATATTTTTGTAAAACTAATTATTTAGAAATAAATCAATGTTTGTGTAACATAATAAAATTTCAGAAAAATCAAGACTGTATGTATCACAAAGTTTATAATTCATTTGCTGTAATAAAAATAGAAAATTCTAACATTGTAATTATAGCAGCAAGTAAAGAACAAACCTTAAACATATTTTGTCAAAATTATCAAAAACACAAGAATATTATTGGCGTATATAAATTTATAACAAATAAAAACTGTGCCATAAATGATTATACTTTGGAAAACATTGCTCATTATAATAGAGAGATAATATTTGAAAACATAAATTTTAATTTAGAAAATAAACAATTGAGTAATAAAACTTTAGAATTAAAACAAGTTAATAAACAAGAAATATTCGTAAAAGAAATACCAAAAATTCAAACTACAAATATACAAGAAAACAATCATTCTATTATCAACTCTATTGTTATAGTTTTAATATGTATTTTTATGATAATTGTTGTAATAGTAATTAAGTATTTAAAGATAAGAAAAAGAGACATTTCTAAACAAAAAAGTTTTGAAATGAGCAATATAGAAGAACATGATAAAGCTGCATTTTAACGGCGGAGGAGTTATGAATATCATAATTTGTTATGTGTATCAAATTCTGTTTAGACTACGCTTTATCATATGGAACCAGACCCCTTCCTGTTATAGAGTATAAATACTCATGTTATTTATGATTCGTGGTCATTCGTCACTCCTCACTCTGTCTTGTATAAGATATAAGTAATTTCATTGTATTAGGCAAAATAAATCTTTTTAAAAACAATAAACCTACGAGTTTTATTATAATTCATACGTTGTATATTGTAAGCTACATGGGCTGGATTCTAATATACCTACCATACTTGAAATAGCAATTTTCCTGTTGCAATGTTTTCTTTTAGCTAAAATATGATGAAGAATTATAAAGTAAGAATTGGTGTTAAGCGACTGGAGGGATGATGGAGTGAAGAAATAAGCAGGATTGCAGTCAACTGATGAATTTTATTAGTCTAAGGCCAACGTTTCGCTACCAATTGTAGCATCATCAGGGCAAACTGGGAAAACACATGTTTTAACAATATTATGTGGTTTTGTTTAAATACAAATACTTACAGACTATTTTAAAATATTGTGATCATATACAGAAAATCAATCAAGTAGATATCGTCATACATTAAAAAATAAATAAATAAATAATTAAAACACGTCATGTAATACAAAATAATTTGTTGTAAAATGGCGATTGTTAACAATATTTTTTCTTAACAGGGATTAACTTGATTTCTCTTGTTTAAATAATTTACAAATGTTACTGTAGATGGAGCTTAAATTTTGGATGTCGGTCCTGAAATTTATGTTGTTATTGTCATTTTGTATGTGTAGCATTTCTAGTATCAGTCGTTTGTGTAAAATAGGTTCTTTGTCTAAAATATTTACTCCGTCGAAGTCGAAAGTGTGTCCAGTTTGTATACAGTGTTGTGTGAGGGCACAAGTTCCGTTATTGTTAGTTTTGTTTGAATTTCTTTTGTGTTCAGTCATTCGTGTTTTTAAATATCTTTTACTTTGTCCTGTGTAAGTCTTGGTACAGTTTAGGCAAGGAATTTTATAAATCGTATTAGTATGTAACATTGTATCTATTTTGTCTTTTAATGTTGTTTTATGTTTTTAACAGGTTTTAAAGTTATGTTGATATCTAAATTTTGTTCAAGCATACGTTTTAAATTTCCCGCTAGTCCATCTATGTTCGGAATAGAGACATACTTTTTTCGTTCAAGGCCATTGTTTGTTTGATTGTCATTAACATTTTGTTGGTTATGTTCTTTGTTTAGTTGTTGATAATTATATAGAATTTTATTTATTGTTTTTTGTGGATAACTATTGTCAATTAGAATTTGTTTTACTTTTAATAGTGTTTCTTTTCTGTACTTAGGGGATGATAGATGTATGGCTCTTGTTTTTAAGTTATGTCCTACGTTAATAATTTGTGTTTTTGGATGACTAGAATTATAATTTATGTATCGTGTAGTAGACGTAGGTTTTCTGTACCACTTATATTTGATGGATCCATCGTTTTGACGACATATGGTAGTATCGAGAAAAGCTATTTCACCATTCTTTTCTACTTCTATTGTGAATTGCAGATGTTGGTTGTAATTATTAAAGATGTCGAGGGTAATTTCATTTGCATCAATAGGAATAGCTGTAAGAATATCATCTACGTATTTGAACAAGAACGGTATTTCAAAAGGTAGCTGTGGTATAATGAAATCAAGTAGGGCATCCATGACGAGACAAGCGGCAATGGGGGACAGACAAGAACCCATGGCAAAACCGAACTGTTGTTGGTAGAATTTTCTTTGGAAGGCAAAGTATCCTTGTTGATAGCAGAAGGTGACCATTTCCAAAAATTCGGTTTTTGGTATAGATGTTTTTAATTTTATTATGTCCCATTTAAGTTCTATTGCTTGTAACGTGAGATCAAGGGGAATATTTGTAAATAATGATTTGACATCTAGACTAATTAGGATATACTCATTATCTATGTGGACTGTTTTTATACGATTTATGAATTCAAATGAATCTTTAATGTAGTAATCATCATTTTCTAAGTTTTTAAGTGTTGTAGCTATGTATTTCGACATGTTAGTTGTTGGAGATTGTATGGCTGATATTATAGGACGAAGTGGCATATTTGGTTTGTGTAATTTAATTAGACCGTAAATTCTTGGAGCAATGCTATTGTCAGAAATAAGTTGTTTTTTTGTTGATGTGTCAATGTACTTGTTAATAATTAGTTTGTTTACTAAATTTTTATTTTTAGTTTGAATTTTGTTTGTTGGGTCTGAGGGAATTTCTTTATAAATTGAAGTGTCGGAAAGTAATTCATTAATTTTTTCTGTGTATATAGTTTTAGGTATAGCAACTGTTTTATTTGTTTTGTCAGCTTGTATGATTAAAATGTCTTTGTTATTGTTTAAAATTTTTTTTGTTTTGTTAAATAAAATTGTTTCATTATCAGGTGGTTCATTTAGTTTTTGATGTGCAAAATTTGTTATAATATTGGCGGCTTGTGCTCTAACCTCATTTTTTTGATCTGGATCAGATGTATAGCAAATGGCGGATTCAATATCTGCTATTAGATGGAAAATGGGAATTTCTTGGAAGGTCAGTGGAACACAATGTTTAGGTCCTAATGTTAATAAATTCTGTATGTCACCTGGAAAGTCTGTGTCTGTTAAATTTAAAAACCAGTTTTGTTTTTCTTTTTGGGACAAAGTAACTGTTTGATCTATTTTTAACCTTTCTAGTTTCTGTAATTGTGTGTTTCTGACCTTCAAATTCCAGTAGTTAAACTGTCTGTCAATTATGGCTGCTAGTTTATTCCAATGTATGAAGCTAATGGTATTTTTGATCTCTATGTAAGTATTATTATAATCTTTTTGCAGTTGAATTACTTTCCAACAATTTATTTTAATTTCTATTGACAATATATGTTTTTTAAATCTGTTGAGCATATTGTTAACTTGGTTTTTATAAGGGTGGTTGCCAAGGAACAGGTTTTCAATACAACCTGTATTTTGTAAAATATGTGTAGGGATGACGCCTAGTTGTCTTGTTTTGATTAAAAAAAGTTTGTTATTTAATGCTGTAGCTATTTTTTTGTTAGCTGTAAGTAAGTGTTTTACTTTAAATTTTATGTTTTTACCATAGGTATTACCAAGGTCTTCCATGAAGGACATGATGTAAATGAAGATGGATGACGTGTTTCTCCCAAAACGATGTAATGATGTAAGAATTGGTGTTAAGCGACTGGAGGGATGATGGAGTAAAGAAATAAGCAGGATTGCAGTCAACTGATGAATTTTATTAGTCTAAGGCCAACGTTTCGCTACCAATTGTAGCATCATCAGGGCAAACTGGGAAAACACATGTTTTAACAATATTATGTGGTTTTGTTTAAATACAAATACTTACAGACTATTTTAAAATATTGTGATCATATACACATACACATCTCACGTTACAAGCAATAGAACTTAAATCGGACATAATAAAATTAAAAACATCTATACCAAAAACCGAATTTTTGGAAATGGTCACTTTCTGCTATCAACAAGGATACTTTGCCTTCCAAGGAAAATTCTACCAACAACAGTTCGGTTTTGCCATGGGTTCTTGTCTGTCCCCCATTGCCGCTTGTCTCGTCACGGATGCCCTACTTGATTTCATTATACCACAGCTACCTTTTGAAATACCGTTCTTGTTCAAATACGTAGATGATATTCTTACAGCTATTCCTATTGATGCAAAAGAAATTACCCTCGACATCTTTAATAATTACAACCAACATCTGCAATTCACAATAGAAGTAGAAAAGAATGGTGAAATAGCTTTTCTCGATACTACCATATGTCGTCAAAACGATGGATCCATCAAATATAAGTGGTACAGAAAACCTACGTCTACTACACGATACATAAATTATAATTCTAGTCATCCAAAAACACAAATTATTAACGTAGGACATAACTTAAAAACAAGAGCCATACATCTATCATCCCCTGAGTACAGAAAAGAAACACTATTAAAAGTAAAAAAAATTCTAATTGACAATAGTTATCCACAAAAAACAATAAATAAAATTCTATTTAATTATCAACAACTAAACAAAGAACATAACCAACAAAATGTTAATGACAATCAAACAAACAATGGCCTTGAACGAAAAAAGTATGTCTCTATTCCGAACATAGATGGACTAGCGGGAAATTTAAAACGTATGCTTGAACAAAATTTAGATATCAACATAACTTTAAAACCTGTTAAAAACATAAAACAACATTAAAAGACAAAATAGATACAATGTTACATACTAATACGATTTATAAAATTCCTTGCCTAAACTGTACCAAGACTTACACAGGACAAAGTAAAAGATATTTAAAAACACGAATGAATGAACACAAAAGAAATTCAAACAAAACTAACAATAACGGAACTTGTGCCCTCACACAACACTGTATACAAACTGGACACACTTTCGACTTCGACGGAGTAAATATTTTAGACAAAGAACCTATATTACACAAACGACTGATACTAGAAATGCTACACATACAAAATGACAATAACAACATAAATTTCAGGACCGACATCCAAAATTTAAGCTCCATCTACAGTAACATTTGTAAATTATTTAAACAAGAGAAATCAAGTTAATCCCTGTTAAGAAAAAATATTGTTAACAATCGCCATTTTACAACAAATTATTTTGTATTACATGACGTGTTTTAATTATTTATTTATTTATTTTTTAATGTATGACGATATCTATTTGATTGATTTTCTGTATATGATCACAATATTTTAAAATAGTCTGTAAGTATTTGTATTTAAACAAAACCACATAATATTGTTAAAACATGTGTTTTCCCAGTTTGCCCTGATGATGCTACAATTGGTAGCGAAACGTTGGCCTTAGACTAATAAAATTCATCAGTTGACTGCAATCCTGCTTATTTCTTCACTCCAAGAATTATAAAATTCGGGCGCGAAATCAAATATTTATATGATTTTTTACAAAAATAATGTCAGATTTTACCCATTCTTGATGAATACGTTGTATATTGTAAGCTAAATGGGCTGGATTTTAAAATACCTACCACAATTAAAATAGAAATTTTCTTGATGAAATGTTTTCTTTTAGCTAAAATTTGATGAAGAATTATAAAATTCGGACGCAAAAGCAAATATTTATATGATTTTTTTTAAAATTAAATCAGATTTTACCTATTCTTGATGAATACGTTGTATATTGTAAGCTACATGGGCTGGATTATAAAATACCTACCACACTTGAAATAGCAATTTTCTTGTTGCAATGTTTTCTTTTAGCTAATATATGATGAAGAATTATTAAATTCGGGCGTGGAAGCCAATATTTATATGATATTTTACAAAAAATTGTCAGATTTTACCTATTCTTGATGAATACGTTGTATATTGTAAGCTACATATGATGAAGAATAATTATATAATTTTTTACAAAAATAAGCCAGATTTTTCCAATTCTTTATGAATACGTTGTATATTGTAAGCTACATTGTCTGGATTCTAGAATACCTACCACACTTGAAATAGCAATTTTCTTGTTGCAATGTTTTCTTTTAGCTAAAATATAATGAAAATTAAAAAAATTCGGGCGCAGCAGCAAATATTTATATAATTTTTTACAAAAATAAAGTCAGATTTTACCTATTCTTGACGAATACGTTGTACATTGTAAGCTACATGGGCTGGATTCTAGAATAACTACTACACTTGAAATAGCAATTTTCTTGTTGCAATGTTTTCTTTAGCTAAATTATGATGAAGAATTATAAAATTCGGGCACGGAAGCTAATATTTGTATGATTTTTTACAAAAATAATGTCAGATTTTACCTATTCTTGATGAATACGTTGTATATTGTAAGCTACACGGGCTGGATTCTAGAATACCTGCCAGACTTGAAATAGCAATTTTTTGTTGCAATGTTTTCTTTTAGCTAAAATATGATAAAGAATTATAAAATTCGGGCGCGGAAGTATATATATATATATATATATATATATATATATATATATATATATACATATATATATATATATATATATATAAATGATTCTTTACAAAAATAAAGTCAGATTTTACCTATTCTTAATGAATACGTTGTATGTTGTAAGCTACATGGGCTGGATTCTAGAAAACCTACCACACTTGAAATAGCAATTTTCTTGTTGCAATGTTTTCTTTTAGCTAAAATATGATAAAAAACTATAAAATCCGGGCGTGAAAGCCAATATTTATATCATTTTTTACAAAAATAAAGTCAGATTTTACCTATTTTTGATGAATACGTTTTATATTGTAAGCTACATGGGCTGGATTCTTGAATACCTACTACACTTGAAATAGCAATTTTCTTGTTGCAATGTTTTCCTTTAGCTAAAATATAATGAAGAATTACAAAATTCGGGCGCGGAAGCAAATATTTATATAATTTTTTACAAAAATAAAGTCAGATTTTACCTATTCTTGATGCATACGTTGTATATTGTAAGCTACATGGGCTGGATCCTAGAATACTTACCACATTTGAAATAGGAATTTTCTTGTTGCAATGTTTACTTTTAGCTAAAATATGATGAAGAATTATGAAATTCGGGCGCGGAAGTAAATATTTATATGATTTTTTACAAAAATATAGTCAGATTTTACCATTTCTTGATGAATACTTTGTATATCATATATTTGCTACATGCTTCGACGTGAGTAGTTGTGTTTTTTTGCTGCTCCGTATTTTTTTTTCTCAAGTGCCGTTTTTTTTTTTATTTTCTTTATAAAATAAAAATAAAAAACTCACCGTCAAGATGCCAAAACCAGGAAGCTCTCCTCAAGTTCAAGATCTCGTGAGTAGTGTTTTGAAAGATCCTACGTTTCTTACCACGTTGGTCGACATGGTTTTTGCACGTGTTGATAAAAAACTCATGGAGCAAAAAGCTCATTATGAGTCAATAATAAACAAAATGACTCAAGAAAATCAAGAGCTTCACAACGAAATCGACCGACTCGAACCATACTCTAGGCGTAATTGTATTAGAGTATTTGGAGTTCCCGAAGATCCGGCTGGAAACATCGATGAAAAGGTCAGTGATATCATAAAATCATTGTCAATCGACCTACCCCCCAACTCCACCGACCGATGTCATCGTGTGGGTAAAAAGCCTGGTGTTCATGTGAACAGTGTTGTGACGCGAAGTGTTTCCTCAACAAATCCTCCAACAGATGCGAGGCCTCGCCCCATTATTATAAAGTTCGCCACTTACTATTCTCGTAATCTAGTGATAAAATCACGGTATAAACTAAAAGGTACTAAAATAAATATCAAAGAGGATTTAACCAAAAATCGTTTAAATACCTTAAAACTTATTTCGAACAAAATTGGATTTAGAAATGTGTGGACTGTTGACGGTAATATTTATTATAAAATAAATGGCGTTATAAAGAAAGCCGATTTATCTACAAACATTGATTCACTTTAATTTTCTTGTATTTGGAGCAGCACAACCTTATGTCTAACTTTACAAATTTCTTTGTTTTTTGAGGTTAGCGTATTTTGTACACATTTGTTTGAAACTTGTCCTGTTGAGAATAGTTCAGCAGTGCTAAAGGTCATTGAATATTGTTACTTATTTTTGCTGTAAGATGGAAGTGTACTACCAAAATGTACGAGGTTTGAATACTAAACTTGAAGATGTCTACAATAATACTAGCTTTATGAATTTTGATATTATTGCACTTACGGAGACTTGGCTTTCTGATTCAGTGTATGATAATGAGTTGTTTGACTGTAATAAATATGCGGTTTATAGACAAGATCGAGACAACACCAGAGTAGGCAAAACAAAAGGTGGCGGTGTATTGTGTGCTGTCAACACTAAATATAAATCGTCAATCATTAAATTAAATTTAAATAATCATTCACTTGCTGATATTGTTTGCGTTAAAGTTAACTTGAATCCTAATAAGAGTATGATTGTTATAGTTATTTATTCTCCACCTCCCATTTCTTTTGAGCAACATGAAATGATTTATGAATGTCTTGAGTCCTGTCCTTCATTATTATGTTCAGAATTTATTATCATGGGTGACATGAACCTTAGTAAACTAAATGATTTTTATAATAATGGATATAGAAATAATTGCATCACTAGATTTGATAATTTTATTACTTTCCTTAACGCTTCACAATTTAATAGGGTCTTAAATAATGATGGTCGACTTTTAGATGTTGTTTTATCAAACACGGATTGTTTTGTCTCACGTCATTCCTGCCCCATAGTACCTGAGGACAGTTACCATCCTTCACTGTCTATATGTTCTAATATTATGTCATCAGCTAAAAATTCTGCGTCAATTAATTGTGATCCTTGTTATAATTTCCGTCTGGCTAACTTTGATTTAATGTACACCTTATTTAAAGACACGGACTGGGATATACTTCAGTCATACAACGACGTAAATAAAGCATTTACTAAATTTTATAACATCATTGAGGCTGTATTAAATACTTGTGTTCCTAAAACCAGAATGAAAAAGTCACGTTATCCTCCCTGGTTCTCAAAGCAAATAATAAAAGATATTAAATTAAAAGATAAATTTCGTAAACTTTTTAAAGAACACAATGACGAAAATTATTACATCATCTTTAAAAACATAAGATCTAAAATAAAAACTGACATTAAAATCGCATACAAAAATTATGTTGCAAATACAGAATCAAATATTGCCAATGACCCCAAGAAATTCTGGGCTTACCTAAATAAAAAGAAAAATACTTCCCGTATTCCTGGTGACATGTATTACAATGACACTTTATATCACGATACTCCATCTATTGTTGAAGGTTTTGCCGATTATTTTAAAACTGTATTTTCTAGCTGTAATGACAATGATATTGAATACAATAAAATTTCTAGTGAATCTATCACTATGAATCAAACTCATATATCTTGCATTACTCATGATGACATAATAACGGCCATTAATAGTCTGAAAGTTTCTTGTTCTCCAGGTCCTGACAATTTACCATCTTACATTATTAAAGGTTGTCGTGATTTATTTGTAAAACCATTACATATATTATTTAATTTAATAATTTCTACTCTAACATTTCCTGAATGTTTAAAAATTTCACTAATTTGCCCGATCTTCAAATCTGGCGATGTTCATAATATTTCAGACTACAGACCTATATGTTTACTGTCCAATATTTCAAAGTGTTTTGAGAAAATTATATATAAGTATATTTATTCCAATGTTAGAGATTCTATAACTTCAATACAGCATGGCTTCATTGAACGTAGATCAACTAGTTCTAATCTCACTCACTTTACTGATACTGTTTTAAATTCTATGAATAAAAATATTCAAATCGATGTCATCTACACCGATTTGGCCAAGGCTTTTGATACAGTAAATCATAACATCTTGCTTTTCAAGTTACATCATCAATTCAATTTCTCTTCTAATTTAATTAAGCTTATTCAATCATACCTTCACAATCGTAAACAATATGTGCTTTACAACAATACTAAATCGGCATACTACATTCCTACTTCTGGTGTCCCTCAAGGATCAAATCTAGGCCCATTACTTTTTATTCTGTTTATTAATGACATTGCTGATTGTTTGAAACACTCTCATTCATTATTATATGCTGATGACCTAAAAATATTTAAAGTAATAAATTCCTACTCCGATTATGAACACCTTCAGTCTGATATTAATAACTTACTTGTTTGGTCTTCTACCTCAAAATTACAGTTCAATATAAGTAAATGTAAGTCCATGACATATTCTGTAAAGCGTGATAAATTTAACAACATTTATTGTATGAATGGTGTAAATCTGGAGAGAGTGTCTGAAATAAAAGATTTGGGTGTTATCTTTGATCCTAAGTTACTTTTTATTAATCATATTAATTATATAGTGAACTGCTCTTATAAAAACTTAGGGTTTATAATCAGAAACTCGCATTGCTTCACAAATATTTCAACTCTCAAATCTTTATTTTATACCTTTATTAGATCTAAACTGGAATATTGTCTTGTTGTGTGGAATCCACTTTACACCACTCATGTATCAGAAATTGAACAAATTCAAAGAAAATTTGTCAGGTACTGTGCTAGAAAATTCTGTCATCCATTCGATCATTTAACATACAGTTATTCCCGAACATTATTACAATTTAACATGTTATCACTAGAAAGTAGACGTAAGCTAATATCTTGCTTATATTTGCATAAATTAGTGCATAACAAAATTGATGACGTATTAAGTTTGGGTAAAATAAGAATTTGTGTGCCTCGTTTGCCCTTTAGACAAACTAAATACTATTCGACATTCTCTAACTTTCCTGTCAAAACAAATTATGAATTAAGAGCCCCTATTTCAAGAATTTGTTCTATTTTTAATAGTTTAGAACTAGAATTAAATGCCGATATTCTTTGTTATTCGTACATCCATCTAAAATCTGTTTTATATACACTTCTGATGTCCTTGTAAATTGTAATGTTGTTCTATCATACAGTCTTGTTTCCACAATCTTGTTTCTGATTCTATATATATTATTATGTTCAAATTTCATATGTATTAATCATGTAGCATATCCAACTACCAGTAATTGGGATACTTTGTATTCTGTTGTGTAGTTGTAAATTAAATAAATAAATAAATATTGTAAGCTACATGGGCTACATTCTAGAATACCTGCCACACTTGAAATAGCAAATTTCGTGTCGCAATGTTTTCTTTTAGCTAAAATATGACGAAGAATTATAAAATTCGGGCGCGGAAGCAAATATTAATATGATTTTTTACAAAAATGAAGTCAGATTTTACCTATTCTTAAAATGGATATTTTTGTTAAAACATTTATAATCATGCTTTAGGATCTATACAGTGGATAATTGTAGCATTGGACATGCAAAAGTGACCATAACGAGGTACCAATCAAATAATAAACATTCAATATTCGGGTGTCATTTTAATGAAAACGTTGTATATTGTAAGCCACATGGGCTGGATTCTAGAATACCTACCACACTTGAAATAGCAATTTTCTTGTTGCAATGTTTTCTTTTAGCTAAAATATGATAAAGCATTATAAAATTCGGGCGCGGAAGCAAATATTTATATGATTTTAAAAAAAAATATAGTTAGATTTTACATATTCTTGAAATGGATATTTTTGTTAAAACATTCATATTCATGCTTTAGGATCTATACTATGGATGATTTTTTTACAAAAATAAAGTCAGATTTTACCTATTCTTGATGCATACGTTGTATATTGTAAGCTACATGGGCTGGATTCTAAAATACCTACCACACTTGAAATAGCAATTTTCCTGTTGCAATGTTTTGTTTTAGCTAAAATATGATGAAAAATTATAAAATTCGGGCGCGGAAGCAAATATTTATATGATTTTTTACTAAAATAAAGTCAGATTTTACCTATTCTTGAAATGGATATTTTTGTTAAAGCATTCATATTCATGCTTTAGAATCTATACTATGGATAATTTTAGCATTGAACATGCAAAAGAGACCATAACGTGGTACCAATTAGATAATAAACATTCAACTTTTGGGTGTCATTTTAATGAATACGTAGTATATTATAAACTACATGGTCTGGATTGTAGAATACCTACAACACTTGAAATAATAATTTTCTTGTAGCAATGTTTTCTTTTAGCTAAAATATGTTGAAGAATTATAAAATTCCGGCGCGGAAGCAAATATTTACATGATTTTTTACAAAAATAATATCAGATTTTACCTATTCTTAATGAATACGATTTGTATTGTAAGCTACATGGGCTGTAATCTAGAATACCTACCACACTTGAAATAGCAATTTTCTTGTTGCAATGTTTTCTTTTAGCAAAAATATGATAAAAAAATATAAAATTCGGGTGCGGAAGCAAATATTTATAAGATTTTTCACAAAAATAAAGTCATATTTTACCTATTCTTGAAATGGATATTTTTGTTAAAACATTCATATTCATGCTTTAGGATCTATACTATGGATGATTTTTTTACAAAAATAAAGTCAGATTTTACCTATTCTTGATGCATACGTTGTATATTGTAAGCTACATGGGCTGGATTCTAAAATACCTACCACACTTGAAATAGCAATTTTCCTGTTGCAATGTTTTCTTCTAGCTAAAATATGATGAAAAATTATAAAATTCAGGCGCGGAAGCAAATACTTATATTATTTTTTACAAAAATTAAGTCAGATTTTACCTATTCTTGATGAATACGTAGTATATTGTAAGCTACATAGGCTGGATTCTAGAATACCAACCACACTTGAAATAGCAATTTTCTTGTTGCAATATTTTCTTTTAGCTAAAATAAGATAAAAAATTAGAAAATTCGGGCGCGGAAGCAAATATTTATATGATTTTTTACAAAAATTAATTCAGATTTTACCTATTCTTGATGAATACATTGTATATTGTAAGCTACATGGGCTGGATTCTAGAATACCTACCACACTTGAAATAGCAGTTTTCTTGTTGCAATGTTTTCTCTTAATTAAAATATGATAAAGAATTATAAAATTCGGGCGCGGAAGCAAATGTATATATGATTTTTTACAAAAATTAAGTCAGACTTTACCTTTTCTTGAATTGGATATATTTGTTAAAACATTCATATCTATGCTTTAGTATCTATACCTTGGATGATTTTTTACAAAAATAAAGTCAGATCTTACCTATTCTTGATGCATACGTTGTATATTGTAAGCTACCTGGGCTGGATTCTAGTAATACCTACCACACTTGAAATAGTAATTTTCTTGTTGCAATGTTTTCTTTTAGCTAAAATATGATGAAGAATTATAAAATTCAGGCGCGGAAGCAAATATTTATATTATTTTATACAAAAATAATGTCAGATTTTACCTTTTCTTGATGAATACGTTGTATATTGTTAGCTACATGTGCTGGATTCTAAAATACCTACCACACTTGAAATAGCAATTTTCTTGTTGCAATGTTTTCTTCTAGCTAAAATATGATGAAAAATTATGAAATTCGGGCGAGAAATCAATCAATACATGGGCTGGATTCTAGAATACCTACCACACTTGAAATAGCAATTTTCTTGTTGCAATGTTTTCTTTTAGATAACATATGATAAAGAATTATAAAATTCGGGCGCGGAAGCAAATATTTATATGATTGTACAAAAATAAAGTCAGTTTTTACCTATTCTTGATGAATACGTTGTATATTGTAAGCTACATGGACTGGATTCTAGAATACCTACCACACTTGAAATAGCTATTTTCTTGTTGCAATGTTTTCTTTTAGCTAAAATATGAAGAAGAATTATAAAATTCTGGCGCGGAAGCAAATATTTATATGATTTTTTACAAGAATAAAGTCAGATTTTACCTATTCTTAATGAAAACGTTGTATATTTTAAGCTATATGGGCTGGACTCTAGAATACCTACCACAATTGAAATAGCAATTTTCTTGTTGCAATGTTTTCTTTTAGCTAAAATATGATAAAAAATTATAAAAAGCTGGCGCGGAAGCAATTATATAAACATATATATATATATATATATATATATATATATATATATATATGATTTTTTACAAAAATAAAGTCAGATTTTACCTTTTCTTGATCAATACGTTGTATATTGTAAGCTACATGGGCTGGATTCTAGAATAACTACTACACTTGAAATAGCAATTTTCTTGTTGCAATGTTTTCTTTAGCTAAATTATGATGACGCATTATAAAATTCGGGCACGAAAGCTAATATTTGTATGATTTTTTACAAATATAATGTCAGATTTTACCTACTCTTTATGAATACGTTGTATATTGTAAGCTACATGGGCTGGATTCTAGAATACCTACCACACTTGAAATAGCAATTTACTTGTTGCAATGTTTTCTTTTAGCTAAAATATGATAAAGAATTACAAAAATCGGGCGCGGAAGCAAATATTTATATGATTTTTTACAATATTAAAGTCAGATTTTACCTCTTCTTGATGAATATGTTGTATATTGTAAACTACAGGGGCTAGATTCTAGAATACCTACCACACTTGCAATAGCAATTTTCTTGTTGCAATGTTTTCTTTTAGCTAAAATAAGATGAAGAATTATAAAATTCGGGCGCGTAAGCAAGTATTTATATGATTTTTTACAAAAATAAAGTCAGATTATACCTTTTCTTGATTAATACTTCGTATATTGTAAGCTACATGGGCTGGACTGTAGAAAACCTACCACACTTGAAATAGCAATTTTCTTGTTGCAATGTTTCCTTTTAGCTAAAATATGATGAAGAATTATAAAATTCGCGCGCGGAAGCAAATATTTATATGATTTTTTACAAAAATAAAGTCAGATTATACCTTTTTTTGATTAATACGTTGTATATTGTAAGCTACATGGGTTGGACCATGGAGGTAAGAATATATGGAGGGAGCATAAACCTGTATTATTGGCGAGGGGAGTAAAGCCTAGTGGGGACGGACGCATACGGGTCTTGGTCCCACTAAGAGTGGGGATTTCGCGGTATATTTGAATTACAAAATACGTGTAAATGTAAATATCATTACTTGTTATTACAATAAGAAATTTATATTATATATTCTTATAAAAAAATATTATAACAATTTGAAAATATTTAACAAAATAATACTTCGAATAGGTGTAGGTATATAGTCGACATATTAATTTAATAAATAATTATTATTCTTTACAGACTTTAATTTATAAGACTAAGTTACATAATTTTTGTTTAAATAAAATGGTAGGGGGTATAACAAAAAATTTTCATACCCTGAAAACAATGTCATTTTGTTATTCCAGGTTCTTACATTTAATGATTTATCAAGTGTCGTTTTACCTAGAAAATACATTCTAACTCTCAAATATTCCATACAAATACATGTTCTAAAGAATGATTTAATAACGTGAAAAATATTTCTGTGTTTAAAAACTGTTTTAAAATAATTATTGACATAAATGTAGTACAATATTTTTTATTTTAAATATTTTTCCATCGTCCTCTTGCATTTTTTTTTCCTTAATAAAATTTCACTTTTTGAACAGACCTTTATAACATCACTACTTGGAAAAATTAAATAACCCCGCGATTTCGTACTAATTAAATTGTAAATATCTAAACTAAATTTTTTTTCTTTCGCGTATAGTGCGTTAACACAATCTTATAATAATAATAATTATAACAAAACGTCTACAATTTAACAAAAACTTAATTCACTAGCAAAAACAAATTATTTAAACAAAACAAAAACAAATATTTGAAGAAAACCAAACGAAGTACAATACAACACGCCACAGCAGAACAAGCCACAATGACAGTTGGTCCCACAAGGAGTGGGGGGTAGTTGGCTTTACTTTTGTCAGCTTACGCTCTCTCCATATTTTCTTACCTACATGGGCTGGACTCTAGAAAACCTACCACACTTGAAATAGCAATTTTCTTGTTGCAATATTTTCTTTTAGTTAAAATATGATGAAGAATTATAAACTTCGGGCACGGAAGCAAATATTAATATGATTTTTTACAGCAAATAGAGTCAGATTTTACCTATTCTTGAAATGGATATTTTTGTTAAAACATTCATATTAATGCTTTAGGATCTATACTATGGATAATTTTAGCATTGGACATGCAAAAGTGACCATAACGTGCTACCAATCAGTTAATAAACATCAATTTTCGGGTGTCATTTTAATGAATACGTTGTATATTTTGAGCTACATGGGCTGGATTCTAGAATACCTACCACACTTGAAATAGCAATTTTCTTGTTGCAATGTTTTCTTTTAGCTAAAATACTAGCGAATTCTCGGCTACGCCGAGCATTCCCTAGAACTCCGCTATCAGTGCAAAAAACAAATGCTGATCGACATGAAACAATTATTTCATATATCCACGTCAGGCCTCACCGAGACCTTTTATTAGATTGCAAATACGATATACTTCTAATAATTTTTTGCAAAAAACAAAAGCTGGTCGACATGAAACATTTATATACCCCAACTCTCACCGAGACCTTTCATTTGATACTATATACGACATACTTCTGATAACTTTCTGCATTAAACAAAAGTCGATCAACATGAAACATTTTTATCTTATTTACACTCTAGCCCACACCGAGACTTTTCATTTGATATCAGACACTATATTTGTGACTACCTTTTGCAAAATCAAAAGCCTATCTACATTGACCATTTTCGTTAATTCTGCACACCAGCCTTCATTGAAACCTTTCATTTGATACCAAACACCACACACTTCTGACAACTTTTTGCAAAAAATAAATACCGATCGACATAACACATTTTTGTCAATTCTGTACGCTAGTCCTCTCCGAAACCTTTCATGTGATACCAAACACGATATACCTCTGACAAGTTTTTGCATAAAACAAAAGCCGATCGACATAGAACATTTTTGTCCATTCTGCACGACAGCCCTCAACGAGACCTTACATTTGAGACCAAACTCGACATACCTTTGAGAATTTTTTGCAAAAAACAAAAGCCGATCAACATTGACCTTTTTTGTTAATTCTACACGCCAGACCTTATTAAACCTCTTCATTTGATAACAAACACCACATACTTCTCACAACTTTTTGCAAAAAACAAAAACCGATCGACATAGCACATTTTTGTCAATTCTGCACGCTAGCCCTCAACGAGACCTTTCATTTGAGACCAAACTCGACATACCTTTGAGAAATTTTTGCAAAAAAACAAAAGTCGGTCAACATTGTCCTTTTTTGATAATTCTACACGCCAGCCCTTATCGAGCCTTTTCATTTGATACCAAACACCACATACTTCTCACAACTTTTTCCAAAAAACAAAAGTCGTTCGATATAGAACATTTTTGTTCATTTTGCACGCTAGCCCTCATCGTGACCTAGCCTAATATAACATTCACTGTCTTCAGTGACTATCATTTGGGAATATTTGTTCTTTGTTTAGTTACTTTATTAAACATTTGGCAATATTGACTTATGTAATTCGAAAATACTGAAACACGACATTTTTCTTACAACATTTTGCTAATAACAAATTCTAATTTACGTAGAACATTTTTGTCATTCGTGCACACCAGTCCGTATTGTGTTGTATCCTTAAAACCCAAGGACGACCTACTTCTAACAACTTTTTACGAAAAACAAATGCAGATCGACATGACACATTTTTTTTGTCATTTTAAAACTGGCCCTTATGGTTTGCTTTCCGTTAATAACAAACACAGCAAAGTATTCAATTTATTTTATTTAGGATTATTTGATTTTTATTTTGTTACTTTATAAATTGGCAACGCTGTTTGTATTAAAAAATAGAAGTTAATTTTTAAATTTATAAATTAATATTGTCAACCCTAATACAACTGCCACCGTCTTCAGTGAAGTTAGTTTAGGAATATTTGGTTTTAATTTAGTTCCTTCATCATACATTTGGCAACGTTGACTTTTGACATTGGAAACGTCAAAATTTATATTAATTAAATACGTTATGTTTTAAACTTAAATTAGTGTAACACCTTTGCTCAAGACTATTATACATGATACTGTATTCACTTCTTTAATATCAATGTTCTATGAGAAGTTACAATCTTTTAAAGTTCATAGACAGATTGTCAAAAGTTACGGATGACAGTTTTTATTTTTTTTACAAGAACTACTCACAGTAAAAATATGAGACCCCCAAATGGCACAACTACACATTATTCCCTGCAACCTAAAAAAAAATTACAACAATACCTTTCATGGTTAATGTAGTTAGGCTTGTGAAAAAGTTTGGCGATCGTCATGATGAAAATAAATACACAACACCGACACATGCCTTTTAGTATATAGAACTAGCGAAGGCTAAGCTACGCTGAGCTTCACTAGGCCTCCGGCATCAATGAAGTATTTACAGTTGAAGTCTAATTTCATTCCTGTACACCAGCTCTCGACGAGATCATTCATATGGTACCAAACACGACATACTTCTGACAAATTTTGCAAAAGAACAAAAACTATAATTTGAAGAAGAATTTGTAATATTAACCGACATACCTTCTTAATAAAACAGTTTTTATTCAACAAAGTACATTACTTGCTTCACTTGAATGTCAATTTGGTTACATTTGAGGAAGTTACTACAAGTTTTAGTTGATATAATCAAATGTGTTGTTTGTAAACCTTAATGGGATATATGACCTAATTTAGTTTCTTCCATTTTATGGTTCTTTAAAAAATATATAAAATACCCGTATTTTTTTAAATCGCTTTATTATTGATAATTCCGGAGAAAATCAATAATAAAGTTTTGGAGAGAGGATATGTGACGTCACGTAAGAAACTTGGAGGATTTGAATTCATTCGATAAAAATCATTGTTCTGAAACCGGCGCGAAAGTACTATTTTCGCTCCTAAAATGCGGTGCGACAGTTTAATTTCCCTGACTAGTCATGAAAATATTTAAACATTTTTGCTGTACCTCATTTTTATTTTTTGGGCAGTAGATATGCTATAACTTCTGCTACCGCTTCTTTTATATCTAAAGGAACCTTGTCGCTTTGATTAGTTTCGCAAAACATAGCAAATTACTACACTCGCACGCATCAAAAATTCAAAACTGACAGCACTGACAGTTTGATTTTTGTTTATTTACAATTGTTTGTCTGTTACCCAAGTACACTACTAAATTCTTAAAGACAATCTGATTTGAATTTAAAATTATTTTTTATTATTATCGAAAATTTCAGAAAAAAAATAATACATGATTCGTCAGAAAAATGTATGTACTTGACTCGGAGCCGTAAAATACTCGGCACGAAGTGCCTCGTATTTCAATGTGGCTCCTCGACAGTAATGTATCATTTTCCTGACTCTTATGTAAATAACTATTATCATAGAATAATGTACATTTGGCAAATTACCCATGTTCCACTTTCAAAACGATGTACATATGTACACACTAAACAGCCTTTGAAAATCATACGACATTGACAATGTTGACAGATGAGTACAGACATTTCAATGTGAACCAAATTTGATTCAATGTTTTCTAGCTGTTATAAATAAAAGTTGAATCATGGTAATGTTAACTATATAATATTTTTATTATTGGAATCAAAATTTGATCTTAATCTAATCTCTAATCGTAGTTGTATTTTTTAAATACAATCGTTATTTGTAATCAAGTACTTGCAAAAAGGCAGTTATACTTAATTTTAAATACTTTTATAATTTAATAAAGAATATTTTACAATATGTAAATGTGTTATACCTAAAAATATTTGTTGTAATGTTTATTATTTATTATTATATTTTAGCATAATATGTATTTTCATACAATACATTAAGTTTGACAGCGTAACTGTCATTACTTGACACAATAAGTATGAAGTTAGTTAAAGAATGAATAAAGATGTATTATTTTGAAAATAATTATCTATTTTATAAATATAAATAATGTGAAATAACATACCGAAATTTATAAACTGATACATTTTTATATTGCCAAAAACATGATTATATTCATGTTTTTCTGTTGCTATGTTCATTTATATCTTTATGAACCTGAATTATATATGTATTTATCTACAACTATTGTTATTGTTATTAATAATATATTTTTTATTATAAATGTCAATATATATTATTATAAAAGTATAATGAAAACAATTTGAATAGTTATTTTGAAATTTAAGTGCTACTGTGGCGCCATCTGTTGAGCTATATATGAACTACTCACACCTAACTGAAAATTTATCAAATAATATCAGATTTTTTATATGCCTGTTAGTTGCAGATAAAGTAACCAAATTTTATACGTTCTTTTGCATTATTTTATAATGAAAATATGAATTTACTTGCAGTTTCCCGTGTTAGTTATTTGTTGTTGTTGATTTTAACAATAAATAAAATAACAAACTCAACAACAATAACAAAATCAATAACAACAAATACTGACACGAGAAACACGAAAAGGGCGCAATGGATAAACCACACATAGAGATCGCAGGGGCAGATTGAAATGAATACAAAACTCGCCAATGCCGTCGATTTAAATTTCCGCCACTTCTTCTTTTCCGCTTGGAATAGTGTGAACTGAGACAATCATAGAATGATGTGAAATGAGCTGAGAGGCTTGGGCACAGGTCGACGGTGCTGCTCTCGTGCCCTATTTACTTTTTACGTTGAAATAATGACACATCGTCAACATAAATATAAAGATTTTAAAATTTTTTATAGTCAGGTTTACAAGATACGACTATCAACTTTTATTTTTCAAATGGCAACCTATAATTATTTTAATAAAATAGAAACCGCCATTTTTTTCTCTTTGCAACGATATATTAACTTTTATTAATGTATTTGAAAAATTTCGAGAAAAATGAGATATATAAAAATATTTTAAATAATTATTGAATAAATATTATAGGTGGCTATATGAAAATAAACAAAACGTAATAATGTAAAACAATTAAATTCATGTCAAAAATGTATACATTAGTTTGTTACTTAATTTAACTTATTTTGTAAACAAAAAAAATTCATTTGAAAAGCTCTCGAAGAACGAATTAATTGATATGATTCTAATAATTGGTGAATCAAATTGCATCATAAGAAGAGCAAACAGAATTTACCGGGAGCGGTTTCCTAGACATTGGCAACCGAGTTTAAGAACACTGAGAAGGATGTTTACCCGATTTCGAGAAACATAGCCACTTATGATATTTGTGTAAAAATTATTTCTGACATTTCTAAATGATCTCATTTTTCTCGAAATTTTTCAAATACATTAATAAAAGTTAATACATCGTTGAAAAGAGAAAAAAAATGGCGATTTCTATTTTATTAAAATAATTATAGGTTGTCATTTGAAAAATAAAAGTTGATAGTCGTATCTTGTAAACCTGACTTTATAAAAAATATCTACATCTGCCGTCAAATAGTATATGTAAAATAATAAAACTTTTATACGAGCCATTTTTTTCTATTACTTATAATAAAATAGTTAAAGGGGGGGGGGGGGCGTCTTCCCAGACTCACCCTGTATATGTAACTTCTAACTAAACAAAATAAATATATAAATTATAATAATTTTACATATCGTTTAGGCTGAGAAATTTCGATAAAATAGATGAGTTCATAAAATTTGAGATATGATATCAAATTTGCTGTAAGTTTAAAAGATAAAATAAGTAAATATAAAGTATTTTTCCTGTAAAATTAAAACAGGTGGAAGAAATATATAAGGAATATATTCGCATGCATCAAGGTTAAGTTCGATTCCGGTTTTAGTAACGCCGAAAATAATGGTTTTTTTGGTCATACAAATTTTACGAAGGAAATTTTAGGTTCGAAACGAATTAAATATATTGTGAACTGCAATACCCAATTTTAAAACTACAAATTGAATGTACTGAAAAACATAGAATTTATTATTAGAGGCGGGAGGTTATGTGTTGGACACGTACTAATAATTCTAACCTTGCCATTATTTTTTTTTATGTGAACGCTACTTCGAGTCTTTACTAATAAAAATTAAGTCTTTTTGAAATGACAAATCGCTACCAAAGACCTTTTTAGTCTTGGCTAAACTAATATCACTGGTAATCAAATAACGTAAGCTAATATTAATGATACGTTCAACTTGATGTATAGAGAGAGGGTATATAGATTTAAAAAAAATCTACCTTTAAACTAACCTGACTTAAATGTCTGTAATACAGACCGAGGATTTATATTTTTAATGAATTGTCACAAAATGACAGTTGCGATAAAATCTAGCCATTTTATATTCACTGGAATTGTGCATAGCGCACGCACAACCTTACTCGTGAAGATAGTTACTTACCGTACAGGAAATATAAACCAAAGAAATATTTATAATAAAACGGTCGCAGAAATAAAGTAATTTTTATAAATTTACTTTTATATTCAAATTTAATAAATAATTGAAACTTAAAAATTCAGTTTGACAAACGAAGAATATTAAAATAATATTTTTTTGGCTGGATGTCAACGACTTTGATGATGTACCGCCATTATTCTTTGGCGGGAAAATTTGAATATGTATTACTGACCACATTTTTTACAAATATTTTATTTGAAATTTGTTATAGTTATTGTAACAAAAGCAAAAGACTTTTACAACATGCAACTTTTTTGATAAAATAAAGGGTCGCAATTGAATAAAATCTGTCATTTTAGTGTCTTTCTTGCTTTCTGTTATCATTTTAATAGTATTATATAATGAAGTATTGAAATATTTCATTTAAAAAATGATATAATTTAAAACAGTTGTTTGATTTCTGCTGTCAACGAACTATCAGCTGTCAAAAATATTTGATTTGATAATCGTCAAAATTTTCTTTTTGCATTTTAACTAATTTTGGAATTTAGATTTCTAAAAAATGTTTGATTCTTGATTGCGAAATGCTTTTGCACTCGAGTGCAAAAGTGACATTTCGCAATCTAGAATCAAAAATAACAACGTCTTAAACAAATGTTTAATTATAACTTGGATACACAAAATAGGAAAGTATTAAATTATTATAACATTACAATACATAATAATGACAATAAGTTATACAGCAAGAATCTTCTGGACGGGACGAATCAGTCTTTAGGATTCCCTGTAAATGCTAACGGAAAACCGTTCAAAAAACGTTAGCAAAAGACGATCACTAACAAAAAGATAATTTGAAATAATGAGATATATCAGTAGTAAAAAAATGACTTATATTATTTAAATATATTGGAATTGTTTCATCTATAAAGGAAGTGCGTTTGGTCGCAGAAGGATTGGGCTAAGTACCTATAACCAAATAAAATAAAATATATAACAGCCGCAAAGAGCATTAGTAAGAATTTGACTTACTTTGTTTGAACACTGCAAATTTTTCTTGTAGAATTTATAATGCAATATTTGAAAAATTGTTCTTTCAGCTAATGTAGTAACTTTTATGTATATTTTGTCTGAAAAAATTTTAATGAGTAAATATAAATAATTAGTTACAAATAAATATTACCTATGTTTAATAAATTATTTGACAATTCGAAGAAGTATTATGCCAGCGATGAAAGGGTTCTGTTAAATAAAAAATAATTAATAAAGATGTTTTTCTTAATATAATGTATTTACCATACTTATTAAAATTTGTCTATAATATTGAAGTTTTTCCAATGGCAGGAAAATCGTCAGCGAATAGGTTTCAAAGTTCGGTTCCAAAATATTCAATATCAATTTTAGTTGAGATTATTGTTGACAAGTATTTCAAAAAGACATTCTGGTGAAACTCCTGTCCTCTACAAATAAAGACTAATATAATTGAGGAAGATTAGTTTCTTTTAATTGTTACCGTCATTTTACAGTGGATTCATTGTCTGACATCAACATATAAAATACTATATTTCATTTATTATTTGAATTAAAATATGCTATATGTTTCGAATAAAATTGAATCATTTTCTTGTGATTGAAATGAATGAAATATTTAACGAAGAAAAATTCAACTTGGAGATATTATCGCATCGATCCAGTTTTCTGTTTTTAAAAAGGAACATTATTAATTTATATAAAATGTGTAAACATTCAAACACTTTTTTTATAAAAAAAAAATGTTCGCCTCAGTTGAAAAAACTTCGGTATTACGATTTCACATATGTAATTGTCCAAATACTGGTATACTTGTATCCCATATTTATTATATTCGACATAGTTTACAGCCATAATGCAGTGTAGATTCCAGTTATTATTATCTAAAAATATGAAATACAAAAATTATATTTCCCAGAACTTGATAATAACATACCATATTAAATCGATGTGAATCAAATGAAATTATTTTGATATTTGTGTATCTTTATTATATACTATGAATTTAACTTTTAATTAGTTACAAAAGTTTATCAAATCATTCTACATTTTTTTTAAGAAATATATATTTTTGAAAAAGTTTTCTGACATTATATTTTAATTTTTATTAAAAATTATTTGAGTTGCCAGATAATTTTTAATACAAATAAGTTAAATAAATTAAAAATATGAATGTATAATAATATTAATAAAAATTTCATTTACATTTTAGATAATTTATAGAAATATTTTACTCAATTCAACAAAATATTAAAAGAATACGATTTGTGTACTAACTGCAGTTATTATTGTTAAAATTGTAGAATCTTTCATACAAAATAAAAAACAATTTTTGCTAATCTAGCAACTCGATTTCATATAAACATTCACACAAACATTCATACTTTTCCGATTTATTATTCTCTTATTTTTCTTTTATTTGATCGCTTTGTGGTTTTTTTTATTATAATGTTGTAATATGCTTCATTAGCTTCATACCCACCAGCCGGTTTGTGACGAGTAATTATTATGAAGCTTATTTTTTCTCATTTATTGTTTTAATTTTTTTAACCACGGGCTATTATAATATTAAAGCAAAGTACAGCAAAAATCCCAAATAACACTGGTATAGGGTTTTAAAGTATTATGTAACAACTCTTTGTGTTGCCAAGTCTACCAAGGAATTATAGATAATATGGTACACATTATGTACATAAAAATGTAATTTAAAACAAAAAAATATAAATAGAATGTACTCTTACCAAATAAATTGCAGTTAATATTTGTACTTTTGTAGTTTTTTAAAAATGAAAATATTGTTACTCAAAATCATACAACAGTGACAATAACTTAATAACATAACACTTCAAAACCCACCAGCAGTAGTTGGAATTTTTACTATACTTTGCGGTTTTATAGTAATATGTAGTATATTGCCAAAAAAATGTGTATTTATATTCTGTTGCATGAATTTTGAGGTACAATGTTAGACTGGCCTGCCCACATGTTGCGATTTATTATATACTTTTGTTTAACGTCACATTTCTAATACATATTATAGAGAGACGCAACATGTTTTAACTTAAGCCTGGTATTAGATAGTTTTCGTATAACGTCTTTATTTTTAGATGGTATTAATTAAAAATTATTGACAGCAGTATTCTTTAAGCGCTATTACATTTTATATTGTCAATGAAAAATATTAATGTTAACTAATGACTGTTGTATTATAATAAAAAAATGTTGCTTAACCAATTTTTAGTGGTAGTAGAAGGTAAAATATGCATTTAAATATAATTTTATTTTAATTGTATTTTAATGTAAAACATTAAAATTATTTTTTTATATTTACATATAAAATAGGTTTTCATTTATCTATTAAATATAGGGACATTTTTATCATTAAAAAAATTTTTAATGTATTTTATTGAATATATTGGTAAAACATAAAATATACCAGGATGTAGACGCTATAGAAAATTTTTCTAATACTTAACCATTGCTTTATACTTTTATTTTATTTACGTTTTTCATTGTTAATGTTATTTTATTAACTTTTATGTAAAGAATAGTTTTATTTATAATTGCTTTTTATAATTCTTTTTATTGTATTTTCATTTTGGCAAGGTCCGTAAAATTTGTAAAAGGAGCAATGGTATTATCAGACTTAAGTTCTTTTTTATTACCTTTTATAATATTTTACGCACCACTTTTCATGTTGCAATAATATTTAATACTTATATCAATTACATTTATTAAATATATTGCATGTATTATTTAACAAATCAAATTTTAATATCATAACATTTTTTATTATTTATATTTTAAATTCTTTCTTATTCCTTTTTATATTATTATGTATTTCTAAATCACATTTTTAAATCATAATTATTGCTTCAACATGCTTTTATTTTGTATTTTAAATTTATTATTATTGCTTTCTTATATTTTTACTTTACATTTCATATACACCATCAATAATCCTTTTTAAAATATTACATGTTTTTCCAATATTCTAAAAATTTTAAATTTAAAAATTTAAGGTTTTAATGAGCTTCATATGCCTAATTTCTACCAGCCATTATGTGGCGAATAATTTTGATAAAGTTTATGTTTTAATGTATTTAATGTCTCTTATATTTATTTATTTATTCACGGGCTATAATACTAAATCAAATTACAGCAAAAATTTAAATACCACTGGTATTGGGTTTTAATGCATTATGTCCAAGCCATTGTTTTGCCATCTACCAATGTAATTAAAAATAAAAAGTTATTTTTACCAAAAAATGTATGTTTAAATAATTTGTAGTTCATATTTGCACTTTTACAATTTTATGAATATCAAAACCTTATTTCTCAAATTCATGCAACAGTCACAATGACTTGGAACATAACACATTAAAACCTCCAATGGTATTTGAAATTTTTACCATATTTGGCGGTTTTGTAGTATAATGCCAAAAACATAAGTACAAATTAGTATTCTGTTGCATGAGTTTTGAGATACAATGGTAGAATGGCCTGCTTGTCTGTTATCATTTATTATATACTTTTGTATAATAAATGTTTTTAAATTTTACGTTCATTCATTAATTATTAAATGGATTGCAATTTTTTATATATTTTTATATGTATTTGCTAGATTTATTTAGTTTTAGTAAATTTTATTTCCAATGTCTTTGACTTCAAACATTAAATATTTTTTTATATAGTTTTAAAATTAATTATAATGAAATTTATGTATTATTGATATTTTGTTCATCATGTGAAAAGATTGGTTTAATACTTGCACTTTAAGTTAAATTTTTTGAAAATTTGTTTATGAAATGCTCTATATAATGTTTCTAAATTTTGAAATAATGTTTATAAATATGTACTTCATATAATATCGTTATCTTATATAATTTTTTTATTGATTAAAATTTAATTGAAATTATTTCATTATGATTTTAATATCTTGTTTAGTTTTAAATTTTTTTTATACCACATTCGTCGTTATTCCTTCTTTAGAATTTTCGTTAATATTTGATTCCGGTAATTTTATTTTTAAGTTTTTAGATGACCGTACTATCGACATTGCAACATATAATTGGCCATGAGTGAAAACTGGATTTTCTAAATTAATTTTAACAAAAATGAACGTTTGACCTTGTGATTTATTAATTGTCATTGAAAATGCTAATCGAATTGGAAATTGGCGACGTTTTAAACTGAATGGTAAATTTGTATCGGTAATTAAATCAAATCTTGGTAGATAGAGTTGGGTACCTGCACTTTGCCCGGTTAATACTTCTACATCAAGGTAATTAGTTCTCATATATTTTATAATAAATCTTGTATCCACGTTTTGGATTCATGTTTCTTAGTAACATTACTATTGCCCCTACTTTTAACGTTAATTTGTGAGGAGGCATTCCGGTTGATGTTAACGCATTTAATAATTTGGTTGGATAACTAGTTTTATTTTTATCATCGCCTTCACAAAAATCAGCACTGTAATATAATTTTGGTTGTCCTATGATTTTATTTAATACTTGTTCGTTTATTACCATTGTATTGTCATTTGTTGGTGCTAAAATGGCGCGGTCTGTAAATTTGTGTATATCATTTGGCTCTATATCATTATCTCCAAATATATCATTAGCTAATGACGTTTGTGATACACAGTGTGCAGGAATTTTGACAACTTCAGTTAAACCATTGCCGATTTTTAGTAAATTCTCAGAAAATTATTTTTCGTCCCTATTTACATCCATGTTTTGTTTTAAAGAAAATTTTTGAAAGAGTTGCCATAAGTGACTTGTTATTACACAAGTTTCTATTATTGTGGTACGATGATTTGTATAATTTACTACCGATAAACATTGTCTGAAATCACCACCTAATACTATAACTTTCCCACCAAATGGTACCGTATTGTTCATTAAATCTTTTAAAAGTAAATCTATTGCATTTAACGCGTGTTTCGGTATCATAGTTACTTCGTCACAGATGATTACACTTGCATCTTTTATTGGTTTGCCTGCATTACTATTCGCTTTAACTTTACATACGCAGCCGTCATTTACAGGTACTGGTAACTTGAAAACCGAATGTACAGTTTGTCCACCTTTTAATAAAGTAGCCGCTATTCCTGTCTACGCCACGGCTATTACCTTAATATTTTGACCTCTTAAAATATTGATGAGGGTATTATATAAAAATGTCTTTCCTGTACCACCAGGACTGTCTACAAAGAATTATCTATTTTTGCTATTACTATCTGATACGGCATTTAAAATTAAATCTAAAATTTCTGTTTGATCATTATTAAACAACTCTACATTTTGTTCTCCCTCTAATTTCTCTGCTGCAGCATCAATCAAATCGTTTTCATTTTCATCTACGTCATCTGGCAGCGGTAAACTGAAATCGCTTAATGTGAAACTATGTATTTCTAATATTTCTTGAATTTTTGTTAAACATTTATTTTGCGCTACTTTTTCGGAATTGTGCAATAAATAATCCTCTATCAAATACTCTTTAAATTTTTCCCACAAAGCCACGGCATTGGTGGATTTAAACAATTTTCGCATTCTTTATCATTTGCGAAAAGACCTTATGCGCGGGCAGCTTCTTGGTATGTGTTATACAACTTACCATCTACGGTACGCAAGTCTTCGAAACTTGTAGCCCCTTTCGCGTGTACTATTATTAAACGTAGATGGAACCTTTCTATATCTCTGGGACTGACGGAAATTATTCGGCCTATTGGTGGTTTTGACTCGCGTTGCCTAGCCTTCCAAGCGTTATTAACAAATACATAATATTTTAGAATTTGCATATAAACATACTACCGAGCATTTACATCTGTGCTATTTAGAATAAACCACGCAGTTAAAGTTGTATTTTTTTTCGCTGCCCGGTCTACAGCTTTTTTCTCTGGACCATTAACGAAAAATACCGCCTGTTGGTATTTCAAATGAACAGCTAACTCAAATATTGTATGTGATTTATCGTGTAAGGATTATTCCAGTAGCCTCCAACAACATTCTGGAGCAGAAACATACCTCGCATCTAATTAACCTTTGATATCATCCCATTGAATTACTTTATCTTTATCTGGTTGACCTAATTTAATATATGCGCAGTCATGACCCTTACACAGATAATCGCAAATATATTTAACACTTTTAACCGAATAGCATATTTTGATATTAATATGGGCATAATATTTTTTTAGCAAATATGGATTGTAAGGTACTATCCATTTGTTATCTACTGTATAGTTTAATAAACCGTTTTTCCAGAGAATATATATCTTTGTATTATTATCTGGCCTTTTGTAAAGAGGATAACCATTAATATTTTCGTGTGTTTCGTTTCGAAACTTTTTAGGGTATCTTTTTGTGCATTTATTTTTATTCATGCAAGATGAATATTTATGTAATATACCGCAGGGACCGTGGATCATGTACGTTCGAACTAATTGATACAACTCTGGTTCATCGTCTTCATCTGGAATTTCGGCACTTACAATTTCATCTATTTCATCTTTGTTACGGATTTTACTATCGCTATCTAATGTCAACAACAAATGCATATGTGGTAACCCACGTTTTTGGAATTCTATTACAAAAATAAAGGCTACGACTTTTCCAAAAATATCATCCTGAAGAATTTCATTCATCATACTTTTAATTTTTCTTTTGAAAACTCGCGCTACTATATCTGGCCGATCTGCAGAACGTTGACCTTCGCGTAACTGTTCAATTATTTCTGGCCATTTTGGATTACACGTTACTGTTATGAATAAATCAGGTCGGCCGAATTCTCTAACAATTGACATAGCGTTCTGATACATTTTTAACATAAAACGACTGCCACCTTGGAATGTGGATGGTAAAATAACCATTGTGCCCGCCTTACCGCCCTCATTATCTGCTAAATTATTTACATGTTCCATTAACCCATTATACAGCTCTACTCTGAGGGTAGGCTGATTTAATCTAATATAAGTCAATCTTTCAGCCTCGACTTTCACGTATGCATCTACAATGTACTGCTGAGTTAGCTTTCCGGCTTCTAAACACGGATTAAATGTATCTCTAACTGCTAATCTATTCATGTAAAATTGTAGCATGCGTTGTTTTTTAATACCGTCGGCATGCTTTAGGTTCATGTTCCATCCACATTCACCGTGAGGAAAAAGTATGGGATATGTCATGGGGTCGCAGTTTTCGCTGAATTGATTAATTCTAACAGAACCGCCTGCTCTTGGGTAAACACAAATGTCTCTATCTATTGGTGGCTCTCCGTCATTTAATGTAAAAACTACGGCCACTTCATTACATGTTGGTACATTACACCTACGCATATCTTTTCGTCTGTCACTAACTATCCACAAATTAATTTCTGGCACTGACTGATTATTAATATTTGCCCTAGCTATTTCTCTTTGCTCTACTTCTTTTAACATCATGTACGCTTGAGAATACGGATTAATTTCTCTAATAATATCATCTAACTGCTCCAATATATTTGGTTTACACTGTTTATTGTATTCTACATTCATTCGTTTCTCTAACGCTTCCGCAGAATTTATAATGTATAACTGCGCATATTTTTCAACATTATTATTAGTTGGATATAAAGAACTGGCTGAATCATGATAAATTTGACTATGTATTCGAAAACAATATGGGCCTCTGCCAGGAGGCATTGAAATTTTAGCCCCAAAGGAAGCAAAAGCTAACGCACTATTGTACTGTCTAATATTATCTTTAAAATTTCTACTGTCCGCGTTATTATTGATCAGTAGACTTTTTATGTATTCCGGAAACTCGCCTAATTGATCTGCGTTTAACTTGCCTTTACGGCAGCAGTGTGTGAATTTGCCGTCCGAGGGCTTTTCATACGCGAAGTTTTTGGATGAACAGTAAGTGCACAGTGCAGACATTGGACTCAACGAATGCGGTTCAATTTGCATTCCTATACCTTTGCTAGCTAATCTAACTTTATCATTAACTTTATTTTTGCGTGCCTTTAATTTATTTGTATTTATTAAATTATTTTTTAACAAACGCTCTTCTTTCTGTTCCGGTGTTTCTGTTTCTATAGATTTTTTAAAATTAGTTTTTAACTTATTTAAACGATTTTCTCTTTGTTCCGGTGTTTTTATTTGAATCATATTTTGAAAGTTATCTTTTAATCTATTTAAGCGATTTGTTTTTAGTTCAGGTGTTTTATTTTTAATGTATTCTTTGAAATTAAATTTTAATTTATTTAACCTATTTGTTTGTTGATCAAGTGTTTTATTATCTAAAATTTTTAATTTATTTTCTATATTTAATTTTAGACGTTTAGACCGTTCTTTGTCTATTTCATTCTCTTTGCGTTTTGAATAATTTTCCCTTAATTTTTGTTGTCGAGTTACCGAAAATACTGTTAAATTGCGTGTTTGAAATATATTTAAAGTATGTGATCTAAGCCTATTGATATCATAATTTTCGTTTTCTGGATTACGATTAAAAATTATACTCGTAAAAAATGCAATGGCAAACAACCCGCAATCGTAAGTATTTGTCTGCTGTTGAACTCGGACAAATCTAACTGTTGGTCTATAAGAAAACAATCTTTCTAAATATAAATTTGCATTCTGATTTAAACATTGAGAATTCATGCTATCATAAATTATTATCTCTGAACCGTCATAGTACGCTGTGAACCAATGACCAATGCTATCAATATTTGCACCTGGCACGAATAAAATTTGTAAGTGTTGTTGAACTGGAATGATACGGTCCGGCGCATTTACATAGTTAAGAAACACAATCTGCCGACTATCAACATGAACATGAAACCTACTTGTAGAGATAACGTACATTATAAAACAGCCTGTACATGTTATGTATCTTGTCTTTTGTACTTCTAACACGAATAAAGAACGTAGATTAGACCCGTTGTAATTTTAATTCTTTTTAAAAACTCACTTTCCCGGAGAACAAACAAAATTGGCGCAGTCGGTAGGATACTCGAAATTATTCGTATCGAACGGGTAATTTCTGTTTCAACAGTTAATCGAGTATCACATTTCGGTACGGGAGTGAAAATCGAGCGCATATCGGTTTACCACGAGCCCAGCAGCCGAAATCGGGAGACGAGTCTTAGGAAGAAGAAAATACAACGCCCTGGTGGAGGACAGCATCGCCAAAGCCAGACCTGGTGAAGGACAGCATCGCCGTAGCCAGACCTTAGACTAGGAAGACCTGGGAGAGGAACAAAAATCGTCCAAACCTATAGGTATTAGGTTAAGAAGAATGAAAATAGAAATATTTATGTAAGTACAAACAAAGCTCATATCCTATACAAAACTATTCCAACATACCTTAGCAACAGTTTCAACTAGAATAAAAATAATTTAAAATAAGCCACAACCGAAATATTTATGTCTAATAACGACATCCTAAACTTATCTGAAATACTAACTCAATTTAATTTGGGAGACACAGATACAGAAATGTCACCACCACCTACCCAAGTTCAACCCCAAATAACAGCCCCAGTCAATTACCAACTCTTAAAATTGTATGTAGATTCGATTCCACACTATGAAGGCAATCCCCACACATTAAATATATTTCTTGATTCTTGTCAAAATTTAATAAATACTTTTGGAACTCATACAAATATAACATTAAATAATTTCCTTGTAAGAGCTATATTAGGAAAATTAACAGGCAGAGCTCTTATTTTAATTGGATCCCGTACAGAACTCAGTACATGGGAGGAAGTAAAAAATGCTCTAAGATTAAGTTTTGGAGATCAAAAAAACATTGATTGTCTAGTTCAGGATTTGATATCGCTTCGTCCAAATAAAAATGAACCACCCTATAATTTTGGTATGAGATGTCAAGATTCACGTAGCTTAATTATGTCTAAATTAAATAGTTTCGAAATTACTGCTGAAGAAAGAAAGATAAAACAAGAAAATTATAATGATTTAGCATTAAAAACATTTATTCGCGGCTTACCACCAAACATACAAACAAACATCAGATTACGGAACCCTGACAGTTTAGAGAAAGCGATGAGTTTAGTTATTGAAGAAGAAAATTTTCTCTATTCTACACAGAGGCAAAGTTCAATAAACTCACAATCAAATTTTAAACCCGATCATAGAATTTTACCAGCCAGACAACAAATAACGTCCAATTATAACCAAAATTACCAATACCGACCAAATCCAATTCCTACACCAAATTACCAAATCTCTCAACAACGTCCTACATTGCATTTACCTCCAAAAATGAATCCTTTCCAAAATACTACTCAACCCAATTACAGACCCGTGCATTATGCACAAAGACAACCACAAATCCAAATGCGTCCACCTACATTTCAACATATCCAGAGACCAGTAAATTTCCCACAAAACTTCTCACGCCCAAATATACAACAAAATACCTTCAGACCTAATTTCCAACAAAATTTTACACGTCCAAATCAACCCCAACCATTTAAACCCGAACCGATGGATACCTCATCAATCCATTCCAGAAGAAGTAACCCTCAAAAAACATTCACATCAACCCAGTTATTTAATCAGAATATCCAGTCTGACACCGAACAATCACCCCAAACTTCCCAAGACATATCCTATAACACCGAATATGAAACCTATGAGAGCAATCCCGTAGACTATGAATATGACACGTATTATGACTATTCACACACTTTAACTTACGACGATTCCTATTACAACAATGATGATAACATCACATATGAAGAACCCGTTATCAACAATGCTGAATCAAATGTAAATTTTCCTATGACCAACAATGCCAACAATCAGACGTAGTACAATTAAACACAATAAAAGCAAATTTGCCCCACATATATATACCCGAATTAAATGCCAATTTTTTGATAGATACTGGTAGCACTAAAAGTTTAATAAACCCGGAATTAGCATACACATTTTATCCAAATTACATTTGTAATCAAAATTTTAATATTCAAACAGCACATAATTTATCATACCACAATGAAGTTGCAGAAATCCCTATTTTCGAAATTTTTAATATTCCCGAAACTCATAAATTCTATTTGTTTAAATTCAGTAACAAATACGATGGCCTCATCGGTGTTGATCTTTTAAGACAATTAAACGCAAATGTAAACGTCACAAACAAACAACTAACAACACCATATGCCGTAATACCCATAATTTTCAATCCCGACAACGAAACAAAAGTTCATAATAATTCAGCTCTTTTACATTCCATTATTGTACCACCTCGAACATCATTTGTAGTAAAATTACCTGTTAAAATGAGAAACGGTATAGGAATTTTAAATCATACAAATTTTGAAAATGGCGTACAAATGCCAAAAGCAGTTGTAAATGTTTCACACAATTTTGCTATAACTACATTAACAAATATCAACGAAAACCCTGTTCAGATAAACATATTAGAACCATTAGAAATTGAACCTTTAGACCCTATCGAAATTAATTTTGTTGAAAAAATGGAAATTGATGAAGAAAAATATTAGAATAGATCATTGTAATAAAGAAGAAAAAGAATCAATTAAAAAATTATGTTTCGAATATAGAGATATATTTTATTGCGAGAAAACACCTTTGAGTTTTTCGAACGAAATAACACACAAAATTAAATTGAAAGACGATACACCAATTCATGTAAAATCATATCGATTCCCCGAAATTCATAAAAACGAAGTCAAGTCTCAAATTAATAAAATGCTTGAGCAAGGTATAATACAAGACAGCGTATCCCCTTGGTCCAGTCCTATCTGGATAGTGCCGAAGAAACTCGACGCTTCTGGTAAGAAGAAGTGGCGCGTAGTTATAGACTACCGAAAATTGAACGAACAAACCATTGACGACAAGTACCCATTACCAAACATTTCTGACATACTAGACAAACTTGGCAAAGCAACTTACTTTTCGACTTTAGACCTAGCTAGCGGCTTCCATCAGATAGAAGTAGATCCTAATGATATTCAAAAAACTGCATTTTCTGTAGAAGGCGGGCATTATGAATTTAAACGCATGCCATTCGGTTTAAAAAACGCCCCATCAACCTTTCAACGAGTTATGGACAATGTTCTTCGCGGCCTTCAGCACGAGACATGTTTAGTATATCTCGATGATATCATTATTTTTAGTTCATCCCTTCAGGAGCGTATTGAAAGACTAAAATCAGTATTTAATCGTTTACGAATCAGTAACTTCAAAATTCAACTTGACAAAAGCGAATTTCTTCAAAAAACCGTTCAATATTTAGGACATGTAATTACCTCCGATGGTGTAAAACCTAACCCAGATAAAATTTCGGCAATCAAAAATTTCCCCATACCTCGAACACCAAAAGAAATTAAAAGCTTTTTAGGATTACTAGGTTACTATAGACGTTTCATCAAAGACTTTGCAAAAATAACGAAACCCATGACCAAATGTTTGAAAAAAGACGCCAAAATTATTCACGACAAAGAATTCATAGACAGTTTTAATACATGTAAAGAACTACTTACAAACGATCCCATATTACAGTACCCTGATTTTGACAAACCTTTTGTACTAATGACAGACGCCAGCGATTTCGCAATAGGTGCCGTTCTTTCGCAAGGCGAAATTTCACGTGACAAACCTATAACTTACGCATCTAGAACTTTGAATGATACTGAGACACGCTACTCCGCTATCGAAAAAGAACTATTAGCGATAGTTTGGGCTTGTAAGCATTTCCGTCCGTATCTTTATGGTAGAAAGTTCACAATAATGACTGACCACCGTCCTCTTACTTGGTTATTTAATATTAAAGAACCAAATTCTAAACTTATTAGATGGCGATTAAAATTAGAAGAATACGACTATGACATACAATACAAAAAAGGAAAATTTAACACCAACGCAGACTGTCTTTCTAGAATAAAATTAAATGCCATTGAAACAGAATCCATAATTAATAATCCCGGCGAAATTAATAACGACATTATCGAATATTTTAGAAACATTGCTGAAAATTTTACACCTGACAAAAATGAATTGCATCCCCAACCTTCCACTAGTAAACCGACTAAACCAAAAATCAAAATCTTATCCAACATCCAAATTAAACCCCCAAACACTACATATACTAATTCCCAACAAAACATTGATAACGAAGACATAGGCGTAGACAGACACTCTGAATCTATTACACAACACTCCACTGAGAATGACAATACAAACACCGGCATAACAATATTAGACGAAATTATAAACAATAAAACAAATCAGATTCATGTTTTTCCTCATATATATAACAAACCTTCAATTACACATAACAATTATGAACATCAAAAAATTATTAAAATCAAATTACCGGAACAAAATAATCACCAATTTATATTTGAATTCTTAAGAGACTATACTGACTCAAAAAATATTTATCATCTTTATTTTCACACTGACAAACTTTTCCGCGATTTTTCAAAAGTCTATTTAGATAAATTTTCAATGAAAGGTCCGAAATTAATTAAATGCACTAAAATTATTAACACTGTAACTGACAAAGAAGAACAAATTTTGCTTATAAAAAACCATCACGAAGGTAGTACTAACCATAGAGGCATTAATGAAACTTTCGAATATCTTAAAAGAAATTATTATTGGAAACATATGAAAACAACAATAACAAATTTTATAAACGCATGCGAAATTTGTCAAAGAGCGAAATATGCTAGGAAAAAACCATATGTCCCGCTCATGCTTACTGAAACAGCCTCACGACCTTTTCAGATAATACACGTAGATATCTTTATGTTTGATAATAAAAATTATCTCACTCTTGTAGATGCCTTTACAAAATTCGCACAAGCTATTTTCATAGAAGGAAAAACTGCTATTCATACTTGTAATGCTTTAATAAAATATTTTGCCTCATTTGGCATACCCGAAAATTTAATTTTGGATAAAGGCAAAGAGTTCAATAACAACACAACCAAAGAACTTTTAAAATTGCATAAAATTAATGTCCATTTTACCACCCCTTTACATCACGAATCAAATTCCATTGTAGAACGATTTCATTCAACAATAATTGAACATCTAAGAATTCTAAAAGAAATGTATCCAGACAATAACGCTGATCAAATGCAATATGCAATAATTGGTTACAATAACTCTATTCATAGCACTACAAATTATACCCCTTTGAATTAGCATTCGGACACACAAATTCCAGAAATCCAAACGAAATATTCCTTCCCAATTCCTTTTACAACGATTACATTCAGAATCATAAAGACAAATTAAAACATGTTTATCAAGAAGTCTCTGATAAACTACATTCCGATAAAAAGAAGATAGTAACGAAACATAACACCCACGGTGATACAAATTACGCTTTTAAAATAGGACAAACCGTTTATAAACAAAATCCTTTAAATAGAAGTAAAAAGTCGTTGAAATTTTTAGGACCATTTAAAATAACTAAACTTTTGGACAAAAATAAAGTTGAAATTTGCAATGAAAAGAAAAAGAATAAGGTAGAAATTATACATATAAAAGAACTGAGACAACCACGTGTTTCAGATCCCTTATCTTCATCATCACCACCGCAACTCTCGAAATCCCAAAATTCCACAACCTAAACACCAACCCCGGACTGTTACCATTAAAACTTGGACATGCTCAGATTAAAACTGATCAATGGACTTTCGTACAAATTTACGATATTACAGATATCATAAGTGAGTATAATAACTTACGTAATTCCTTCTCAAAAATAAAACGTGAAATTCAAAACTCAAAACAAAATAAAGAAAATTATCAGATTACAACAATTTTGGAAGATAAAGTGTCATTACAAATTCAACAACTAAACCCATTATCGCACAGAAAAAAGAGAGGTATAATCGATGGTCTCGGATCCGTAAAAAAAGCCATAACTGGCAATCTCGATCAAAACGATGCTGAAAAATACGATAAAGCTATATCAAGGCTGACAAACAATCAAAATAAATTTAAAACTATAATGGATGATCAAATAACTATCTTACAAACCTCAATATCAAAATTTGACAACAATGTAAAAATTCTTTCAAAAAATCAACAATCTCTTAATTCCAAAATTAACGAATTAGAAAAATTCATAAATAGTACATACATAAAAAGAGTTGAAACAGCTAATTGCTTTTTCCTCCAAACCGTCCTTACTCAATACATAACAAGTCTACAAATTATTTACGATTTATTAGAAAAAATTGAAGTGGCTATTTCCTTTTCTAAACTTAACACCTTTCATAATTAAATCATTGAACCAAAGGATTTACTATCTGAAATTATCCAAATAAATAAACTTTTAAACGACAATAAATTCCCATTTGAACCATCTTTAGAAAACCTTCTTTTATTCGAAAAAATTATTGAAATCAAATGTTTTAGTAAAAATAATCAAATCACATTTTTAATCGAAATTTCAATAGTCGAAACTGAAAGCTTCACCTACTATCATCTGTATCCTTTACCAACCCCACATCAGAATACATTTAAAACCATTATACCCCGAAATAAATTCCTTGCTTCCAATGAGCATGCTTATGCATTCTTCGAGACCAAATGCCAGGAAATTATCCCAGAAGAGTTCCTGTGTTATGAGGCGCATACAGCAACAATAAATGCCGACACCCCATGCGAAGTTCAACTATTGAATTACATAAAAAATTCCACTAATTGCAAACAAATAGCCGTCAATATTCCAAACACCACCATCCGAAAAATCGAAGGACATCAATGGATCATCATCGCCCCGAACAGCATTGTAGCCACCCAAAGATGCGGCAAAAACGTCGACAACATCCCTCTATTTGGCAGCTACCTCCTTGAACTAAATAGTGAATGTGAAATGAAAGTGAAAGATTCCGTGCTCAAAACATATCAGTCCCAAAAAACAAATTTCAAAAACATTAATTTACCCAATATACCCCTTTCGAACAATTTTAGTGATAAAGACATTTTCAATTTTAAAACATTTAAGTTAGATTCTGTAAACCTAGATGACACAGATCACATATTGTCCCTTATTAGTAAACATAAGAACAATCTAAAAGAAATAAATAATGAACCCATTTATTATAATAGAATAAGTATTTTTACCATTGTTTTGTATTGTTTCATAATTATTTGCTTTGTATGTATAATACTATATTTTGTTAATAAAAGAAGGAAGTCCAGAATACTACAGCCAAGGAACATCGAGGCTTCAACGTCCGCACCCCCAAATATGTCATTTTCATCGAACTTTGTGGCTAAAACCCCATAGTTCTCATCTAAGACCGGAGGAGTTAAGAAACACAATCTGCCGACTATCAACATGAACATGAAACCTACTTGTAGAGATAACGTACATTATAAAACAGCCTGTACATGTTATGTATCTTGTCTTTTGTACTTCTAACACGAATAAAGAACGTAGATTAGACCCGTTGTAATTTTAATTCTTTTTAAAAACTCACTTTCCCGGAGAACAAACAAAATTACATATACTGCAGGCTGAGGAATAGTCACTAACCCCCCCCCCCCCCACTGACTCCTCCAACCCCCTGAGATCGAACCAAATGAGCTAGCTCTCTCAATGGTATACTACTAATATATGATGAAGAATTATAAAATTCGGGCGCGGATGCAAATATTTATATGATTTTTTACAACATTCTTGGTGAATACGTTGTATAATGTAAGTTACATGAGCTGGATTCTAGAATGCCTACCATACTTGAAATAGCAACTTTCTTATTGCAATGTTTTCTTTTAGCTAAAATATGATGAAAAAGTATAAAATTCGGACATGGAAGCAAATATTTATATGATTTTTTACAAAAATAAACTCAGATTTTACCTATTTTTGATGAATACGTCGTATATTATAAGCTACATGGGCTGGATTCTAGAATACCTACCACAATTGAAATAGCAATTTTCTTGTTGCAATGTTTTCTGTTAGCTAAAATATGATAAAAAATTATAAGATTCGGGCGCGGAAGCAAATATTTATATAATTTTTTTCAAAAATAAAGTCAGATTTTACCTATTCTAAAATTGGATATTTTTGTGAAAACATTCATATTCATGCTTTAGGATCTATACTATGGATAATTTTAGCATTACACATGCAAAAGTGACCATAACGTGGTACCAATCAGATAATAAATATTTAATTTTCGGGTGTCATTTTAATAAATACGTTGTATATTGTAAGCTAGATGGGCTGGATACTAGAATACCTACTACACTTGAAATACCAATTTACTTGTTGCAAAGTTTTATTTTAGCTAAAATAAGATGAAGAATTATAAAATTCGGGCGCGAAAGCAAATATTTATATGATTTTATTACAAAAATAAAGTCAGATTTTACCTATTCTTGAAATGGTTATTTTTGTTAAAACATTCATATTCATGCTTTAGAATCTATACTATGGATAATTTTAGCATTGGACATGCAAAAGTGACCATAACGTGGTACCAATCAGATAATAAACATTCAATTTTCGGGTGTCATTTTAATGAATACGATGTATATAGTAAGCTACATGGGCTGGATTCTAGAATACCTAGCACACTTGAAATAGCAATTTTCTTGTTGCAATGTTTTCTTTTAGCTAAAATATAATTAAGAATTTTAAAACTCGGGCGCAGAAGAAAATATTTGTATGATTTTTTACAAAAAGAAAGCCAGATTTTACCTATTCTTGATGAATACGTTGTATATTGTGTGTTACATGGGCTGGATCCTTGAAATAGCAAATTTCTTGTTGCAATGTTTTCTGTTAGCTAAAATTTGATAAAAAATTATAAGATTCGGGCGCGGAAGCAAATATTTATATAATTTTTTACAAAAATAAAGTCAGATTTTACCTATTCTAAAATTGGACATTTTTGAGAAAACATTCATATTCATGCTTTAGGATCTATACTATGGATAATTTTAGCATTACACATGCAAAAGTGACCATAACGTGGTACCAATCAGATAATAAATATTTAATTTTCGGGTGTCATTTTAATAAATATGTTGTATATTGTAAGCTAGATGGGCTGGATACTAGAATAGCTACCACACTTGAAATACCAATTTACTTGTTGCAAAGTTTTATTTTAGCTAAAATAAGATGAAGAATTATAAAATTCGGGCGCGAAAGCAAATATTTATATGATTTTATTACAAAAATAAAGTCATATTTTACCTATTCTTGAAATGGTTATTTTTGTTAAAACATTCATATTCATGCTTTAGAATCTATACTATGGATAATTTTAGCATTGGACATGCACAAGTGACCATAACGTGGTACCAATCAGATAATAAACATTCAATTTTCGGGTGTCATTTTAATGAATACGATGTATATAGTAAGCTACATGGGCTGGATTCTAGAATACCTACCACACTTGAAATAGCAATTTTCTTGTTGCAATGTTTTCTTTTAGCTAAAATATGATGAAGAATTATAAAATTCGGGCGCGGAAGCAAATATTTATATGATTTTTTACAAAAATAAATTCAGATTTTACCTATTCTTGAAATGGATATTTTTGTTAAAACATTCATATTTATGCTATAGGATCTATACTATGGATAATTTTAGCATTGGACATGCAAAAGTGACCATAACGTGGACCAATCAGATAATAAACATTCAATTTTCGGGTGTCATTTTAATTAATACGTTGTATATTATAAGCTACATAGGCTCGATTCTAGAATACCTACCACACTTGAAATAGCAATTTTCTTGTTGCAATGTTTTCTTTTAGCTAAAATATAATTAAGAATTTTAAAACTCGGGCGCAGAAGAAAATATTTGTATGATTTTTTACAAAAATACAGCCAGATTTTACCTATTCTTGATGAATACGTTGTATATTGTGTGTTACATGGGCTGGATTCTTGAAATAGCAAATTTCTTGTTGCAATGTTTTCTGTTAGCTAAAATATGATAAAAAATTATAAGATTCGGGCGCGAAAGCAAATATTTATATAATTTTTTACAAAAATAAAGTCAGATTTTACCTATTCTTGATGAATATGTTGTGTATTGTAAGCTACATAAGCTGGATTTTAGAATACCTACCACACTTGAAATAGTAATTTTCTTGTAGCAATGTTTTCTGTTAGCTAAACTATGATAAAAAATTATAAAATTCGGGCGCGGAAGCAAATATTTATATGATTTTTTACAAAAATAAAGTCAGATTTTACCTATTCTTGATGAATACGTTGTATATTGTAAGCTACATGAACTGGATCCTAGAATACCTACCACACTTGAAATAGTAATTTTCTTGTTGCTATGTTTTCTTCAAGCTAAAATATGATGAAGAATTATAAAATTCGGGCGCGGAAGCAAATATTTATATGATTTTGTACAAAAATAAAGTCAGATTTTAATTATACTTCAAATGGATATTTTTGTTAAAACATTCATATTCATGCTTTAGGATCTATACTATTGATAATTTTAACATTGGACATGCAAAAGTGACCATAAGGTAGTACTAATCAGATAATAAACATTTAATTTTCGGGTGTCATTTTAATTAATACGTTGTATTTTATAAGCTACATGGGCTGGATTCTATAATAACTACCACACTAGAAATAGCAATTTTCTTGTTGCAATGTTTTCTTATAGCTAAAATATGATAAAGAATTATAAAAATCAAACGGAAGCAAATAATTATATGATTTTTTACAAAAATAAGGTCAGAGTTTACCTATTCTTGATGAATACGTTGTATATTGTAAGCTACATGGGTTGGATTCTAGAATACCTACCACACTTGAAATAGCAATTTTCTTGTTGCAATGTATTTTTTTAGCTAAAATACGGTAAAGAATTAAATGATTCGGGCGCGGAAGCAAATATTTATATGATTTTTTACAAAAATAAAGTCAGATGTTACCTATTCTTGATGAATACGTTGTATATTGTAAGCTACATGGGCTGGATTCTAGAATACCTACCACACTTGAAATAGCAATTTTCTTGTTGCAATGTTTCCTTTTAGCTAAAATATAAAAAGGAATTATAAAATTCGGGCGCGGAAGCAAATATTTATATGATTTTTTACAAAAATAAAGTAAGATTTTACCTATTCTTGATGAATACGTTGTATATTGTAAACTACATTGGTTGGATTCTAGAATACCTACCACACTTGAAATAGCAATTTTCTTGTTGCAATGTATTCTTTTAGCTAAAATATGGTAAAGAATTATAAAATTCGGGCGCAAAAGCAAATATTTATATGATTTTTTACAAAAATAAAGTCAGATTTTACCTATTCTTCATGAATACGTTGTATATTGTAAGCTACATGGGCTGGATTCTAGAATACCTACCACACTTGAAATGGCAATTTTCTTGTTGCAATGTTTCTTTTTAGCTAAAATATGAAAAGGAATTATAAAATTCGGGCGCGAAAGCAAATATTTATATGATTTTTTACAAAAATAAAGTAATATTTTACCTATTCTTGATGAATACGTTGTATATTGTAAGCTACATGGGTTGGATTCTAAAATACGTACCACAAATGAAATAGCATTTTTTTTTGTTGCTATGTTTTCTTTTAGCTAAAATTTGATGATGAATTATAAAATTCGGGCGCGGAAGCAAATATTTATATGATTTTTTACAAAAATAAAGTCAGATTTTACCTATTCTTGAAATGGATATTTTTGTTAAATATTCATATTCATGCTATAGGATCTATACTATGGATAAATTTAGCATTGGACATGCAAAAGTGACCATAACGTGGACCAATCCGATAATAAACATTCAATTTTCGGGTGTCATTTTAATTAATACGTTGTATATTATAAGCTACATGGGCTGGAATCTAGAATAACTACTACATTTGAAATAGCAATTTTCTTGTTGCAAGGGTTTTTTTAGCTAAATTATGATGAAGAATTATAAAATTTGGACGCAGAAGCTAATATTTATATGATTTTTTTACAAAAATAATCAGATTTTACCTATGATGGGAATTCAATAGATCCGCTTTAATTTATCCTAATTCCTATCCGCTCTAAATTGTGCGGTGGCTAAGGTTGAGTCCTGAGTTGAACCTAGCTAAATTCAGCGGAGTCGGCGTGGTTCGAGTACGCAAAATAATACCGGGGGCGCCAGACGGTCTGAGCGTCAACGGTTCAACCGAAAGTAGACAAACCTAACAGGATCTAACCTAGCTTGACGGTAACTCCTAGGACAGGTGAACAAAAAGGAAAAAAAATAAGAGAAGCAAACAGCAGGTAATTTCAAATAAAGAGATAGAGACAGGCAATCGGTTCGGGAGTCGATGATAATACACAAGGATGACTAGGGCAAGCACGAATGTCAACAATCAAAAAGGGCTAAACTCAGGCTCTTGAGAGCGGAATGGCACACACATACACAGTTGGCTAGTTCACACCGTAGCTTCAGAGCTGCGGCGTACATTCGCCGATAGATCCTACACAATGCGCAACGATACACGGCGGGTCGATGGTACCAACGATCGCAATGCATGCATACAACCAAATAAATTATACAAGGAGCCCCATTGACTACAGCGCTGCCTGAGCCATACCAGGACATATGCGGATGCCATACATAGGCTCAGCATTCAAAATAACACTAAAAATGGCACTAAATATGCTTGACCGGGCCTTCTTAACATAACCAGTGTCCCCGCAAACCGATGTCCAAGTGACGTTAATAACAGATCAAAATTTGCGTACAAAACCTATAAACCATAAGAATAAATAATCGAAACAAACAAAAAAAGTAACTAAATAAATCAATGGGTTTGCTTAGCTGTGTCTCCACGGTGATCGTCGAAGTCGGTAGTCGGGAAACCTCGTGTAGTAAGCGGAGCCGAAGCACCTCCGTCGGTACTTCAGGGCAAAATGGCGCTGACTGAACTGGCGGTTAAATTTGACTACTTCGCTCGTTTCCGGCAATCCCAAACTCGTACTCGCAATCGGATTGGAAATCGAGTACAATCCAGAATAACAGTTAAACAAGACTCATCCGTAGAAAGTAAATCCAACGAAAACGTAAACGTTAACTTAAAAGCCTGAAACGAAATGAGCGTTCATGATCGAGTCTCGCTCGCGGATTCAAAACAGCTGAATTGAGAAATTACTAAAATCCACTAACTTCTTAATACTTGAAAATTATTTCACTTTAATCGTAATGAATCATAACAATGAATAATTGAAATACCTGAGATGGTAGGCGGCTGGAAGTATAAAACTGGAAGCGTGATTGTGGAATAAAATCCGGACTAAGCCGCAGAATAAGAATCCTCGATTACTTATTCTTGTTTTTAAGTGCTCCACAAAATTCCCAAAACGGCAACAGTTAGCTTCGTTCCAATAAACCCAAACTAAACTAGCACTGTTAGAATGTAGCAGCACTTCTTCACACAAAAATCTTCCGCTTCTTTTACTAATTTGCTATTGCCTCAACGTGGCCGTTTCAACCTCAAAAATCCGAGTCTGCCGTTTTTCAAAACAGAAATCAATGCTACCAAAAGGTGAGCAGAACAAAAACACCAACCATAAATAACCAAAATACAAAATAACTAAGCGATATAAGATGAAAAAGAAATAAAAAACACTAATTATTTCCTACAGCGGCAGAGGGGAGCAGCGGAACCGTTCTTTTTACTACTTTTACAATTATAAATTACTAATCAAATCTATGTTAATATTATATTTTAACTTCATGTTCCATTTAATAAGGTACTTGAATTATATCTATGTCTTTCACATCACTTAAAAGAGTAAATAAAATCTACACTAGACAACAAAACGCACCAACTAGCGCAAAGCGGAATTTATTAATTAGCAATTGAAATGTCAAACGACATAAATAAACAATACTTTTTTTTATTTAATACACTGAGTTCAGTGAAATTTGTTTGAAGTAGACTTATTGAAAGCAGTCAAATTATTGATCAGGTAATTGAATATTTTTGAAATATCGAAAATTTAATTTTAAATTACTGCAACATTAATCATTTTTATTTTAGGTTACTCAGCAAAACGGGACCGTTACACCTCTCCCTTTGCTCCCATGAGAGAAAATTTCAATAAATTTTGTCCCAAAAAAAAAATTATAATTAAGAATATCACCCAACTACCATTGACAAAACAAAAAAAGTTCGAACAAAAAAAATATATATATATGTGAAACTAAACTAGGTAAGTAAGAGCATAACTAATCATCAAAAGAATTATTAGAGCTCTTGTCCTCATCGTCAGGGCCAATCTTTAAATCTTTGACGTGCCAGGTTCCGGCACTATTTCCTGACCTATCCCTTAACTCATATGTAGTATTAGACGTCCTTTTAGCAATAATAAAGGGCCCTATATATTTCGGCGCCAGTTTACTGGCGAAGAAATTCCCTGCATCAGAAAGAGAAAAAATTCTTTTCCATACTTGTTGACCAACTTGATAATTTACCGGTCTTCTTCGAAGATTGTATGTAGTTTTATTACGTTCGTAGGCCTTGTCCATTCTATTCCGGATGTCTCGATAAATTGTATCGAATCCTGTAGGTCTTAATCGTTCCAGACCCCCTCTTTCATATTCAATATCACTACCTAAAGGGTCTAGGTTTTTGGTCCTATATTTGTTACCACTTAAAACGTGTTCCAGTAGACATCTATTTGTAACTGGGACGACACCCTGCTGCCCGAAATTGGGAGACGCAAAAAAAGTAAAAAAAAACTGTCAATTTAGCTTGTTTTTAGCATAAAAATAGCAAAAAAAGTGCAAAATTTGAGCAAAAAAGATCGATTTTATCAATTCCAATTGTTATATTTCCATCTCACACCCGCAATTGGGGGTAAAACATTTAATTTTGTGAGATTCGGGAGATGCAAATTTAGCTTGTTTTTAGCACTTTCTTTGCTTAAAATACATAAAAACTTACAAATTTTTTATTTAATAAATGTATTGTTGTGATTTGAAATGTTTTGTTGTCCCAGACGATCAAGTAGATGGTATGGCTTGCAGAAAATGTAAGTGTAAATCACATAATACTATTTTTATAAAAATATTTAGTTACGCTACTGGTTTATCTACGCCACTGTTTTATTTTAATCAAATAACACTTTCGTCAGCACTTTAAGTAGTTAAAAACTTTTCAAACAGTACGAATGGATTCATCTTTTGTAATAAGTAACTAGATTATCTATGAGTGAGTATAAATTATTATATTACAAAATAATAATGATTAAAAACTATAGTGTCAAGAATCAAGAATTCTGTGGGCAACGATGGATTGATCGAATTGGAGCGGTGAAATGGGAATGAAGAATTTATTAAATAAATATATTAACATAATTTTATTGTACTAAATGGAGAACAAAACTAACTATGCAGGTATGTTGAACAGTGCATCATCTCAATTTAAAAAATTATCTGAATTAGAATTAGATACTCTTTATAAAGTTATATCGTTTGAAACTAGCACAGGTAATTACGGCCAACAAGTTATAGCAAATTTGGAAAACTGCAAAGTATCTTTACCACAAAGATTTAATAAATTTATTCCCCAAATTAAAGACATGAATAAAAACCCACCCAGTTTAGTTTATAAAGGTAAAGTAGAAAGAAACAATAAACAAATACATGATATCCAATTTGTTTAAAAAGATATATGGATGACTCATACCGAACAGTTCTTCTGCGACGACGTCACAAAATTAAATTTGTTTAAAAAGATATATGGATGACTCATACCGAACAGTTCTTCTGCGACGACGTCACAAAATTAAATTTGTTTAAAATATTATGACTCACACCGAACAGTTCTTCTGCGACGACGTCACAAAATTAAATTTGTTTAAAAAAATTGAATGACTAATTTTTATGACGCAGTATTTCTAAAAAATAAAAATTAACACAGAATTTAAATTTTAAAATATTATATCAAATTATTTCCTAATAGCGATTTTAAATATTTATGTAAGTCCTAACCTGTTAATATATTTAATTTCTTTCTTGTTTTTAATTGAAAAAAATCTTCTATAGTGAATTTAGGTTTTTTTGGTAACTGAATATTATTTAATTCAATTTGTCTTTTTAATTGAAAGTAGTTTTGATCACTAATAACACTATTGTTCAATAATTCTAACATTTTTGTGTGATAATTCCACAATTCTTGATGAATGTTTCTTAACTCTTCCGATGTTAATGACATTTTGCACTTATAATATTGTAGTATAACGACAAGGGATTTTATCTAACTTTTTGTAACTGTACAACATTTATACATGTAATGCCACATTTATGCTGATGAGAAGAATCTTCTAGAACAATTTATTTGTTTAACAGAATTTATAAAAATTCTATTAGTAATTATTGTATGTTAAATATAAAGTCTTAACAAGTTGGATTCCGCAAGATGTAGTGGTCGGATTACTTAAGTTGCATAACCATTTAATTTTTTCTTTTTTAAATATTTTTCAACAGGAAAATAAGTAATGCTTTCTAAAAAGTCAAGTTCCTTGTAGTATATTTCATCTTCACTAATTTTACCAGATTTTAACAATAACAACATATCTCTATAAAATTTATAACACTTTTTAAACTCAATCATTTTTTCTTTAATGTTTAATATTTCATTAAGACCCATTAAAACCGGACTACCAATAGATAAAGCAGCTAAAGGCACAAACGCAAAAGCAGATAAACTACCTCCCGCAAAAATTACCTCACCAATATGAAGTGCAATATTCATATTACTATAAAGTTTATAACTTTTACGGTAAACGTATTTTCTCTTTTCTAAATATTCTTCCATTTATAAATGAGAAAGAAAGGATCAGGTATTGTGAATAATTTAATAAATAATTTGCCATTTGAAGCGCATGTACCGGGTTACAATTATTGTGGGCCGGGAACTAAATTAAAGAAACGATTAGCTCGAGGAGATAGAGGTGTAAATCCTTTAGATGAAGCATGCAGGGAACACGATATTGCATATTCTCAGTATAAAGATGTACCCAATAGAAATAAAGCAGATCAAATATTAGAATACAAGGCTTGGGATAGAGTTAACAGTAAAGATTCTTCCCTGGGTGAAAAAACCGCGGCATGGACGGTTACAAATATAATGAAAGCTAAACGTAAAATGGGTATGGGTTTAAATAATAATTTTTCTAGTAATAAATCAGTTAAAATGTCATATATACAATATGGTGTGAGTTTGTCTGAAAATCAACAAAAGAAAATTGCCAACGCAACAGACACTGTTTCAGTTCGTTTAAAGAATGAAGATTTGAAAGGTTCTGTTAAACTATCACTCACGCAAGCTCAAATTAATAAAATTGAAAAAGCAAAAAAAGACGGTAAAGGAGTAACTTTAAAATTATCACAAAGTCAAATTAAAAGAGGTGGCATTATACCTTTATTACCAATTATAGCAGCATTAGGAGCCGCTGCTGGTGGAGCAGCAGGTATAACTCAAGCAGTACATAAAAAACAATATCAAAATAAAATGCTTGAAGAGGCTAAACGTCACAATAAAGCAATTGAAGGAAAAAAAGGTTCAGGTGTTAAGAAAACTGGTAAAGGAATTTTTTCAATAGGTGATGTTGAATGGAACAAGTCTAAAAAAAAATAAAAATTTCAAATAAAGCATTATCCGATATTGAACTAATAAATTACGCTAAACAGTTAAAAATTCCATATTTTAGAGGTGTATTTATGGATGACACATTACCTAAGAAAATAAATAAAAACGAAACTGGTATTGTAAATCTAGACTCAAACTCAGGACCTGGTACTCATTGGATTGCTTATAAGAAGATAAATAATAATATATATTATTTTGATTCGTTCGGCAACGTTAACCCAGAAAAGAAATTAATAAAATACTTTAATAGTTCAGGTAAAGCAAATATATATTATAATTATGACAGTTACCAGAAATATGATCAAACAATATGTGGTAAATTATGCTTAAGATTTTTAGATAAATAAATGGAGAGCGGAATATTTAAACTGAATAATTCTGCAAACTTAGATTCATCTGTGTTAGAAGCAAAATTTTATCCACCGCTAGATATCAGTGATGGTGAATATGAAATATGTATTAGAAAATTTAAATCAAATTTTAAAATACCCAATGTTTCGAAAAAGTTAAAAAATAACACACTTACAATTATTAAAAACAGTAAATTTGTAACATTTATTATTGAAGATGGTACGTATTCTGTTTATCATATAAAAGATATTTTTGAAGAAAAAATTGGCGATGGTTTCGTTTTAACACCCAATACTAATACCTTTAAATGTGAAATAGAATCACCGTATTCAATTTTTATAGATGATACTTCTATATTAAATTTATAAGGATTTAACAAACAAACAACTGAAGCAAACAAGAAATATATTTCAGATAACGAAATTGATATTTTCAAAATTAAATCTATTAACATTCACTGTCCCCTAGCTATAGGTCAATACGTAAACTCAAAACAAACTGACATTATTAGTGATTTTTATATTACATTTAATCCAGGTTATGATATTGTATTTATACCTAAAAATTTGGATCGTTACCTGTTAAAAGGTAGAAATTTTATTGATTACATTAAATTAGAATTAAAAGAACAGCATGGTGAATACATTGATTTTAGAGGCGAATATGTAGAAGTACAATTTGAGATTCGAAAAATTAAATAAGCACTATTTTTTACTAAATGAATGAGTACATCACTAGTGTTCACTAGTGCTCCGAAAAGTGAGAAACAAATAATAGAAAAATATGACTATCATAAATATTACCCACAACTGAAAGATTATATAAATGATACAAATAGACGTACAACTATTAATATTAATAGTCAAGATGCTCAGTTTGATACAGCTAACAGTAATATTATTTTGAATGGTCAAATTACTTGTACAGATGTTGACTTAAAAGATGATTACAAAAATATAAAATTTGTGAAAAATGGTTATATGCACATGTTTAGTGATATAGTGTACAAAATTAATAATAAAGTAGTACAAGAAGTAAACAGTCCAGGCTATAATATTTTATTGAAAGGATTATGTGTTGCACTAAATAATTATATTCTTGAAGGTTGGGATGGTTCCAATTTAATTACTGATGATGGCTATTTTTCAATAAGTGTACCAGTTAAACAAATATTTTCACTATTTGAAAATTATAATAAGCCTGTATTGAGAGTATCACAATCAATAGAGTTTTTAAGAAATACTAGTGACGCAAATTGTTTAATTGTTACCACAGAGGCATCGAGAAATAAAGTAAAAGATAAAAATTTGAAAATTCATTTAACCGATATAATTTGGGAAATGCCTCATATTACACCAATCATAGATGAAAAAATCAAAATCAATAAATTAATTGAATCAAATAAATATTTAACAATACCATACTTGGACTGGTCCTATACAAATCACCCAACATTCTTGGCACAATCCAAAAATTATTCTTGGTCCATTACCACTTTATCTAAAAGACCTCAATATGTTATTGTTGCTTTACAAACCAATAGACAATTTGACTTTACGAAAAATAATTCAGAATTTGATTTTTGTGATGTAGAAAACATAAGATTATTGTTTAGTGAAGTTGAATATTATCCTGTAGAAGATATGGATTTGAATATAAAATTAAACATGTATAGCAGATTGTATTCAATGTATTGCGATCTTAAGAAAACGTACTATCCCAATAAAGATGCAGATCTACTGAATAACATTATTAAGAAACAAGATTTTATTAAAAAGTATCCCTTGTTTGTGTTTGATTTAACGTATAAGAGTGGAATTATTAAAGAAGGACCTACAAATCTTACAATTAAATTCACATTTGAAAAACAAGCACCAACAAACACGATGATTCACTGTCTTATTGCGAATGACTCATTTGTAGCATATAGTCCTGGTGATAACATGGTAAGGAAAGAATAATTTTTATAAATAAATGGTCTGCAACAATTTTAAAATAAAAAAACTTGGTAACGGGTTACAAAAATGTGTTATAGAACAAGAAAATATACAGTATTATAAATATTATCCTAATATAATTAGAGCTGGAATAGTAGGTTCATCAAATTGTGGTAAAACAAATATTTTAATTCGAATATTGACTGATAATAAAAACAGTTTAATCTATAGTAATATCTACATTTACTCAAAATCTTTAAATCAACCACTATACAAGTATCTTGAAAATTATGTAAGTGAAATAAATAAACATATTAAGAAACAGTATAAAATTGGTTTCTTCACATATAATAATTCAGATGATGTATTACGAGTTGAAGAAATCCCTCCATTATCAGTAATTATATTTGACGACGTTGCTAGCGACAAACAGAAAGTAATAGAGGAATATTTCCATAGAGGTAGACATAAAAGAATAAGTTGCTTTTACCTTTGTCAAACATATAGTCGTATACCTAAACAAATGATACGTGATAATTTAAATTTGCTTATTGTTTTTAAACATAACGACAATACTAATTTGAAACATATCTATGATGATCATGTTGGAACAGATATGTCTTTTGAAACGTTTAGACAGTTATGTACTTTTTGTTGGAAAATGAAGTATGATTTTCTTGTAATAAATTTAGAAAAAGATGTAAGCAACGGTAAATACAGTCGAAACTTCAATGAGGTGCTTTTAGTATAAACATGAAACATGAAACATAGAACATGAAACATAAAACATAGAACATGAAACATCAACATGGAACATGAACATAAAACATCAACATGAAACATGAAACATAGAACATGAAACATCAACATGAAACATGAACGGTAATTTTAATGTAATAAATGGATGAGAAAAAAGTAAAGGAGTATAGAGAATCATTCAACAAAGCTAAAGCAGCTTACATTAAACGAACTGAAGGTCATTCTATTAAACACGAAAAATTACTAAAACAATACGAACCTATTACAAACGCTCTAGTACCATTACAAAATGCCATACTAAATCAAACAGAAAGTGGTAAAGAACAAACTAAAATATTGAAACAAATACAAGATAATTTTCAACAGAAAAAACTATACAAAAGGCCACATCTGAGTATTGATGAAATTCAACCGGGAACATCAAGAGATAGAGCGTTAGGTGATGAAACATTAGGAGATAAGTATCTTACAAAAACAGTCTAATCAAACATAGATGAAACTTTTGGTATTAATAGAAGTAGCGGTAAAATTGGTAGTAAAAACGTGCTACTAACGTATGATCGTGATAATATTAATATCCACAAGGTTGGTGAAGATGAGAAAATAGTTGAATTTAAAGTTCCATCTACACATGGTATATGGAGTTTATTAACTGAAAAAGAACCTAAAGATTACACACCAGAGGATCTAGAAAATTACAAGAAAATTTTAATACATAGCGGTTGTATACAAAGAGTTGATGATCCGTCTAAACCGAGAGCAAGTAGAAGCAACAAATATAACAAAATTATTAAACCTATTTGGGAGAAATATAAGGATCAATCTCCAAGCAAAAAACAATCTCCACGTAAAAAACAAAGACAACAATTGTATGACGAAGCTAGAGCAAAGTCACCAGAATTTCCTCAAACAGAAGATTTATCCGATATTTCAGATATACCAACTACGCCGACAACACCTGTATCACAGTATCACTCATTGGAAGACCTAACTTCAACACCGAAAACAGGAAAAGGATTTAAAAAATATAACAACAAGGAAAAAGAATATGTTTATTGGAACACTATTAGCGAACTAGAAAAACGTTTAAATTTCCTTAAAGCTGAACAAACCGCTGGTAATGACAATGTTGGAAATGAAATCATGAATATAGAAGAAGAACTAGAAGAAGAAAAAACAAAAAAGAAGCGGGAACATTTTAGTGTAATAAATGGTATTAAACAAGTTTGGTGAGAGTGATGATTATTCTAATAATCAAATATTTTCAAGAGGTGTAAAAGGCGAGTCAGGAATTGGTTTCAAATTAACAAGTGATGGTAATTATGATATTCAAAACAAGAGATTATGCAACACACAAGATCCTGAAGAAGACACAGATGCTTGTACAAAAGGTTTTGTGTCAAGAATTATTGGTGAATATGAGAATAAAATTCAGCAAGTTCATTCAGAAACAAGTAAATTAAATGCTTTAATAACAACAAAATTTAATGAGAATAATTTAAAAATAAAGGAATTTTCAGATAGCACTGAGAGATTTATAAATTTAAAGTATAATACACTTAATAAAAAATTGGAAAACACTAAAAATGATTTAAACAAAGCACAAAATGAATCAATTAATAGAAAAATAACAACACTTTTTTTGCATTTACATAAAGCAGTAAATGATTTATTTCAGGTATTTGCTAATAACACTAATAAAATAGTAAACGTTAACTATAGCGCAATTAATAAAAAATCAGAATTAACCAAGGAAGATTTTTCATCATATTTTAGCTAAAATAAGACATTGCAACAAGAAAATTGCTATTTCAAGTGTGTTAGGTATTCTAGAATCCAGCACATGTAGCTTACAATATACAACATATTCATCAAAAATAGGTAAAATCTGACTTTTTTTTTGTAAAAAATCATATAAATATTTGCTTCCGCGCCAGAATTTTATAATTTTTCATCATATTTTTTCCACAGTATAGGTCCAAAAGCATGTTTATGAACGTTTTAACAAAAATATCCATTTCAAGAGTAGGTAAAATCTGACTTTATTTTTGTAAAAAATCATATAAATATTTGCTTCCGCGCCCGAATTTTATGATTTTTCATCATAATTAAGGTAAAAGAAAACATTGCAACAAGAAAACTGCTATTTCAAGTGTGGTAGATATTCTAGAATCTAGCCAATGAAGCTTACAATATACAACGTATTCATCAAGAATAGCTAAAATCTGACTTTTTTTTTGTAAAAAATCATATAAATTTTTGCTTCTGCGCCCGAATTTTATAATTTTTTATCATACTTTATCCATAGTATAGGTCCAAAAGAATGTTTATGAACGTTTTAACAAAAATATCCACTTTAAAAATATGTAAAATCTGACTTTAATTTTGTAAAAAATCATATAAATATTTGCTTCCGCGCCCGAATTTTATGATTTTTCATCATAATTTAGGTAAAAGAAAACATTGCAACAAGAAAACTGCTATTTCAAGTTTGGTAGGTATTCTAGAATCTAGCCAATGAAGCTTACAATATACAACGTATTCATCAAGAATAGGTAAAATCTGACTTTTTTTTTGTAAAAAATCATATAAATTTTTGCTTCTGCGCCCGAATTTTATAATTTTTTATCATACTTTATCCATAGTATAGGTCCAAAAGAATGTTTATGAACGTTTTAACAAAAATATCCACTTTAAAAATATGTAAAATCTGACTTTAATTTTGTAAAAAATCATATAAATATTTGCTTCCGCGCCCGAATTTTATGATTTTTCATCATAATTTAGGTAAAAGAAAACATTGCAACAAGAAAACTGCTATTTCAAGTTTGGTAGGTATTCTAGAATCTAGCCAATGAAGCTTACAATATACAACGTATTCATTAAGAATAGGTAAAATCTGACTTTTTTTTTGTTAAAAATCATATAAATTTTTGCTTTCGCGCCCGAATTTTATAATTTTTTATCATACTTTATCCGTAGTATAGGTCCAAAAGCATGTTTATGAACGTTTTAACAAAAATATCCATTTCAAAAATATGTAAAATCTGCCTTTATTTTTTGCTTTCGCGCTTGAATTTTATGATTTTTCATCATATTTTAGCTAAAAGAAAACATTGCAAGAAGAAAAATTGCTTTTTCAAGTGTGTTAGGTATTCTAGAATCCAGCCCATGTAGCTTACAATATAAAACGTATTCATCAAAAATAGGTAAATTCTGACTTTTTTTTGTAAAAAATCATATAAATATTTGCTTCCGCGCCCGAATTTTATTATATTTTATCATATTTTATCCACAGTATAGGTCCAAAAGCATGTTTATGAATGTATTAACAAAAATATCCATTTCAAGAATATGTAAAATCCGACTTTATTTTTGTAAAAAATCATATAAATATTTGCTTCCGCGCCCGAATTTTATGATTTTTCATCATATTTTATCCACAGTATAGGTCCAAAAGCATGTTTATGAATGTTTTAAGAAAAATATCCATTTCAAGAATAGGTAAAATCTGACTTTATTTTTGTAAAAAATCATATGAATATTTGCTTCCGCGCCCAAATTTTATGATTTTTTATCATAATTTAGGTAAAAGATAACATTGCAACAAGAAAGTTGCTATTTCAAGTGTGGTAGGTATTCTAGAATCCAGCCAATGAAGCTTACAATATACAACGTATTCATCAAAAATAGGTAAAATCTGACTTTTTTTTGTAAAAAATCATATAAATATTTGTTTGCGCGCCTAAATTTAAAAAATTTTCATCATATTTTATCCGCAGTATAGGTCCAAAAGCATGTTTATGAATGTTTTAACAAAAATATCTATTTCAAGAATAGGAAAAATCTGACTTTATTTTTGTAAAAAATCATGTAAATTTTTGCTTCCGCGCCCAAATTTTATGATTTTTCATCATACTTTAGCTAATAGAAAACATTGCAACAAGAAAATTGCTATTTCAAGTGTGTTAGGTATTCTAGAATCCAGCCCATGTAGCTTACAATATACAACGTATTCATCAAAAATAGGTAAAATCTGACTTTTTTTTTGTAAAAAATCATAAATATTTGCTTCAGCGCCCGAATTTTATAATTTTTCATCATATTTTATCCACAGTATAGGTCCAAAAGCATGTTTATGAATGTTTTAACATAAATATCCATTTCAAGAATAGGTAAAATCTGACTTTATTTTTGTATAAAGTAATATAAATATTTGCTTCCGCGCCCGAATTTTATGATTTTTCATTATAATTTAGGTAAAAGAAAACATTGCAACAAGAAAGTTGCTATTTCAAGTGTGGTAGGTATTCTAGAATCCAGCCAATGAAGCTAACAATATCCAACGTATTCAACAAAAATAGGTAAAATCTGACCTTTTTTTTGTAAAAAATCATATAAATATTTGCTTTCCGCGACCAATTTTTATAATTTTTCATCATATTTTATCCACAGTATAGGTCCAAAAGCATGTTTATGAATGTTATAACAAAAATATCCATTTTAAGAATATGTAAAATCTGACTTTATTTTTGTAAAAAATTATATAAATATTTGCTTCCGCGCCCGAATTTCATGATTTTTCATCATAATTTAGGTAAAAGAAAACATTGCAACAAGAAAATTGCTATTTCAAGTGTGGTAGGTATTCTAGAATCCAGCTAATGAAGCTTACAATATACAACGTATTCATCAAAAATAGGTAAAATCTGACTTTATTTTTGTAAAAAATTATATAAATATTTGCTTCCGCGCTCGAATTTTATAATTTTTCATCATATTTTATCCATAGTATAGGTCCAAAAGCATGTTTATGAACGTTTTAACAAAAATATCCATTTCAAAAATATGTAAAATCTGACTTTATTTATGTAAAAAATCATATAAATATTTGCTTCCGCACCCAAATTTTATGATTTTTCATCATATATTAGCTAAAGGAAAACATTGCAACAAGAAAATTGCTATTTCAAGTTTGGTAGGTATTCTAGAATCCAGCCAATGAAGCTTACAATATACAACGTATTCATCAAAAATAGGTATAATCTGACTTTTTTTTTGTAAAAAATCATATAAATATTTGCTTCCGCGCCCGAATATTATAATTTTTCATCATATTTTATCCACAGTATAAGTCCAAAAGCATGTTTATGAATGTTTTAAGAAAAATATCCATTTTAAGAATAGGTAAAATCTGACTTTATTTTTGTAAAAAATCATATAAATATTTGCTTCCGCGCCCGAATTTTATGATTTTTCATCATAATTTAGGTAAAAGAAAACATTGCAACAAGAAAACTGCTATTTCAAGTGTGGTAGGTATTCTAGAATCCAGCCCATGTAGCTTACAATATACAACGTATTCATCAAAAATAGGTATAATCAGACTTTTTTTTGTAAAAATTCATATAAATATTTGCTTCCGCGCCCGAATTTTATAATTTTTCATCATATTTTATCCACAGTGTAGGTCCAAAAGCAAGTTTATGAATGTTTTAAGAAAAATATCCATTTCAAGAATAGGTATAATCTAAATTTATTTTTGTAAAAAATCATATAAATATTTGCTTCAGCGCCCAAATTTTATGATTTTTCATCATAAATTAGGTAAAAGATAACATTGCAACAAGAAAATTGCTATTTCAAGTGTGTTAGGTATTCTAGAATCCAGCCCATGTAGCTTACAATATACAACGTATTCATCAAAAATAGGTAAAATCTGACTTTTTTTTGTAAAAAATCATAAATATTTGCTTCCGCGCCCGAATTTTATAATTTTTCATCATATTTTATCCACAGTATAGGTCCAAAAGCATGTTTATGAATGTTTTAACAAAAATATCCATTTTAAGAATAGGTAAAATCTGACTTTATTTTTGTATAAAGTAATATAAATATTTGCTTCCGCGCCCGAATTTTATGATTTTTCATCATAATTTAGGAAAAAAAAACATTGTAACAAGAAAATTGCTATTTCAAGTGTGGTGGTATTCTAGAATCCAGCCAATGAAGCTTACAATATACAACTTATTCATCAAAAATAGGTAAAATCTGACTTTTTTTTGTAAAAAATCATATAAATATTTGCTTCCGCGCCCGAATTTTATAATTTTTTATCATATTTTATCCACAGTATTGGACCAAAAGCATGTTTATGAATGTATTAACAAAAATATCCATTTCAAGAATAGGTAAAATCTGACTTTTTTTGTAAAAAATCATATAAATATTTGCTTCCGCGCCCGAATTTTATTATTTTTCATCATAATGTAGGTAAAAGAAAACAATGCAACAAGAAAATTGCTATTTCAAGTGTTTTAGGTATTCTAGAATCCAGCCCATGTAGCTTACAATATACAAAGTATTCATCAAAAATCGGTAAAATCTGACTTTTTTTTGTAAAAAATCATATAAATATTTGTTTGCGCGCCTGAATTTTATAATTTTTCATCATATTTTGTCCGCAGTATAAGTCCAAAAGCATGTTTATGAATGTTTTAACAAAAATATCTATTTCAAGAATAGGAAATATCTGACTTTATTTTTGTAAAAAATCATATAAATTTTTGCTTCCGCGCCCGAATTTTATGATTTTTCATCATACTTTAGCTAATAGAAAACATTGCAACAAGAAAATTGCTATTTCAAGTGTGTTAGGTATTCTAGAATCCAGCCCATGTAGCTTACAATATACAACGTATTCATCAAAAATAGGTAAAATCTGACTTTTTTTTTTGTAAAAAATCATAAATATTTGCTTTCGCGCCCGAATTTTATAATTTTTCATCATATATTATCCACAGTATAGGTCCAAAAGCATGTTTATGAATGTTTTAACAAAAATATCCATTTCAAGAATAGGTAAAATCTGACTTTATTTTTGTATAAAGTAATATAAATATTTGCTTCCGCGCCCGAATTTTATGATTTTTCATTATAATTTAGGTAAAAGAAAACATTGCAACAAGAAAGTTGCTATTTCAAGTGTGGTAGGTATTCTAGAATCCAGCCAATGAAGCTAACAATATCCAACGTATTCATCAAAAATAGGTAAAATCTGACTTTATTTTTGTAAAAAATTATATAAATATTTGCTTCCGCGCTCGAATTTTATAATTTTTCATCATATTTTATCCATAGTATAGGTCCAAAAGCATGTTTATGAAAGTTTTAACAAAAATATCCATTTCAAAAATATGTAAAATCTGACTTTTTTTTTGTAAAAAATTATGTAAATATTTGCTTAAGCGCTCGAATTTTATAATTTTTCGTCATATATTATCCATAGTATAGGTCCAAAAGCATGCTTATGAACGTTTTAACAAAAATATCCATTTCAAATATATGTAAAATCTGACTTTATTTATGTAAAAAATCATATAAATATTTGCTTCCGCACCCAAATTTTATGATTTTTCATCATATATTAGCTAAAGGAAAACATTGCAACAAGAAAATTGCTATTTCAAGTTTGGTAGGTATTCTAGAATCCAGCCAATGAAGCTTACAATATACAACGTATTCATCAAAAATAGGTATAATCTGACTTTTTTTTTGTAAAAAATCATATAAAAATTTGCTTCCGCGCCCGAATATTATAATTTTTTATCATATTTTATCCACAGTATAGGTCCAAAAGCATGTTTATGAATGTTTTAAGAAAAATATCCATTTTAAGAATAAGTAAAATCTGACTTTATTTTTGTAAAAAATCATATAAATATTTGCTTCCGCGCCCGAATTTTATGATTTTTCATCATAATTTAGGTAAAAGAAAACATTGCAACAAGAAAACTGCTATTTCAAGTGTGGTAGGTATTCTAGAATCTAGCCAATGAAGCTTACAATATACAACGTATTCATCAAGAATAGGTAAAATCTGACTTTTTTTTGTAAAAAATCATATAAATTTATGCTTCCGCACCCGAATTTTATAATTTTTCATCATACTTTATCCATAGTATAGGTCCAAAAGCATGTTTATGAACGTTTTAACAAAAATATCCATTTCAAAAATATGTAAAATCTGACTTTATTTTTGTAAAAAATCATATAAATATTTGCTTTCGCGCCCGAATTTTATGATTTTTCATCGTATTTTTGCTAAAAGAAAACATTGCAACAAGAAAATTGCTATTTCAAGTGTGTTGGGTATACTAGAATCCAGCCCATGTAGCTTACAATATACAACGTATTCATCAAAAATGCGCGCCCGAATTTTATAATTTTTCATCATATTTTTTCCACAGTATAGGTCCAAAAGAATGTTTATGAATGTTTTAACAAGAATATCCATTTCAAGAATAGGTAAAATCTGACTATATTTTTGTAAAAAATCATATAAATATTTGCTTCCGTGCCCGAATTTTATGATTTTTCATCATAATTTAGGTAAAACAAAACATTGAAACAAGAAAATTGCTATTTTAAGTGTGGTAGGTATTCTAGAATCTAGCCATTGAAGCTTACAATATACAACGTATTCATCAAGAATAGATAAAATCTGACTTTTTTTTTGTAAAAAATCATATAAATTTTTGCTTCCGCGCCCAAATTTTATAATTTTTCATCATATTTTATCCATAGTATAGGTCCAAAAGCATGTTTATGAACGTTTTAACAAAAATATCCATTTCAAAAATATGTAAAATCTGACTTTATTTTTGTAAAAAATCATATAAATATTTGCTTCCGCGCCCGAATTTTATGATTTTTCATCATATTTTAGCTAAAAGAAAACATTGCAACAAGAAAATTGCTATTTTAAGTGTGTTAGGTATTCTAGAATCCAGCTTATGTAGCTTATAATATAAATCGTATTCATCAAAAATAGGTAAAATCTGACTTTTTTTTTGTAAAAAATCAAATAAATATTTGTTTCCGCGCCCGAATTTTATAATTTTTTATCATATTTTATCCGCAATATAGGTCCAAAAGCATGTTTATGAATGTTGTAACAAAAATATCCATTTTAAGAATAGGAAAAATCTGACTTTATTTTTGTAAAAAATCATATAAATATTTGCTTCGGCGCCCGAATTTTATAATTTTTCATCATATTTAAGCTAAAAGAAAACATTTCAACAAGAAAATTGCTGTTTCAAGTGTGTTACGTATTCTAGAATCCAGCCCATGTAACTTACAATATACAACATATTCATCAAAAATAGGTAAAATCTGACTTTTTTTTTGTAAAAAATCATAAAAATATTTGCTTCCGCGCCCGAATTTTATGACTTTTTATCATATTTTAGCTAAAAGAAAACATTGCAACAAGAAAATTGCTATTTCAAGTGTGTTAGGTATTCTAGAATCCAGCCCATTTAGCTTACAATATACAACGTATTCATCAAAAATAGGTAAAATCTGACTTTTTTTTGTAAAAAATCATATAAATATTTGCTTCCGCGCCTGAATTTTATAATTTTTTTATCATATTTTATCCGCAGTATAGGTCCAAAAGCATGTTTATAAACGTTTTAACAAAAATATCCATTTCAAAAATATGTAAAATCTGACTTTATTTTTGTAAAAAATCATATAAATATTTGCTTCCGCGCCCGAATTTTATGTTTTTTCATCATATTTTAGCTAAAAGAAAACTTTGCAACAAGAAAATTGCTATTTCAAGTGTGTTAGGTATTCTAGAATCCAGCACATGTAGCTTACAATATACAACATATTCATCAAAAATAGGTAAAATCTGACCTTTTTTTTGTAAAAAATCATATAATTATTTGCTTCTGCGCCCGAATTTTATAATTTTTTATCATATTTTTTCCACAGTATAGGTCCAAGAGCATGTTTATGAATGTTTTAACAAAAATATCCATTTCAAGAATAGGTAAAATCTGACTTTATTTTTGTAAAAAATCATATAAATAATTGCTTCCGCGCCCGAATTTTATGATTTTTCATCATATTTTAGCTAAAAGAAAACATTGCAACAAGAAAATTGCTATTTCAAGTATGTTAGGTATTCTAGAATCCAGCACATGTAGCTTACAATATACAACATATTCATCAAAAATAGGTAAAATCTGACCTTTTTTTTGTAAAAAATCATATAAATATTTGCTTCCGCGCCCGAATTTTATAATTTTTTATCATATTTTTTCCACAGTATAGGTCCAAAAGCATGTTTATGAATGTTTTAACAAGAATATCCATTTCAAGAATAGGTAAAATCTGACTTTATTTTTGTAAAAAATCATATAAATATTTGCTTCCGTGCCCGAATTTTATGATTTTTCATCATAATTTAGGTAAAACAAAACATTGAAACAAGAAAATTGCTATTTTAAGTGTGGTAGGTATTCTAGAATCTAGCCAATGAAGCTTACATATACAACGTATTCATCAAGAATAGGTAAAATCTGACTTTTTTTTTGTAAAAAATCATATAAATTTTTTGCCTTCCGCGCCCGAATTTTATAATTTTTCATCATATTTTATCCATAGTATAGGTCCAAAAGCATGTTTATGAACGTTTTAACAAAAAATATCCGTTTCAAAAATATGTAAAAATCTGACTTTATTTTTGTAAAAAATCATATAAATATTTTCTTCCGCGCCCGAATTTTATGATTTTTCATCATTTTTTAGCTAAAAGAAAACATTGCAACAAGAAAATTGCTATTTTAAGTGTGTTAGGTATTCTAGAATCCAGCCCATGTAGCTTATAATATAAATCGTATTCATCAAAAATAGGTAAAATCTGACTTTTTTTTTGTAAAAAATCAAATAAATATTTGTTTCCGCGCCCGAATTTTATAATTTTTTATCATATTTTATCCGCAATATAGGTCCAAAAGCATGTTTATGAATGTTTTAACAAAAATATCCATTTTAAGAATAGGAAAAATCTGACTTTATTTTTGTAAAAAATCATATAAATATTTGCTTCCGCGCCCGAATTTTATAATTTTTCATCATATTTTAGCTAAAAGAAAACATTTCAACAAGAAAATTGCTGTTTCAAGTGTGTTGGGTATTCTAGAATCCAGCCCATGTAGCTTACAATATACAACGCCATTCATCAAAAAATAGGTAAAATCTGACTTTTTTTTGTAAAAAATCATATAAATATTTGTTTGCGCGCCCGAATTTTATAATTTTTCATCATATTTTATCCACAGTATAGGTCCGAAAGCTTGTTTATGAATGTTTTAACAAAAATATCCATTTCAAGAATAGGACAATTCTGACCTTATTTTTGTAAAAAATCATATAACTATTTGCTTCCGCGTCCGAATTTTATGATTTTTCATCATAATTTAGGTAAAAGAAAACATTGCAACAAGAATATTGCTATTTCAAGTGTGGTAGGTATTCTAGAATCCAGCCAATGAATCTTACAATATACAACGTATCCATCAAAAATAGGTAAAATCTGACTTTTTTTTGTAAAAGATCATATAAATATTTGCTTTCGCGCCCGAATTTTATAATTTTTTATCTTATTTTATCCACAGTATAGGTCCAAAAGCATGTTTATGAATGTATTAACAAAAATATCCATTTTCAAGGATATGTAAAATCTGACTTTATTTTTGTAAAAAATCATATAAATATTTGCTTCCGCGCCCGAATTTTATGATTTTTCATCATAATTTAGGTAAAAGAAAACATTGAAACAAGAAAATTGCTATTTTCAAGTGTGGTAGGTATTCTAGAATCCAGCCAATGAAGCTTACAATATACAACGTATTCATCAAAAATTGGTAAAATCTGACTTTATTTTTGTAAAAAATTATATAAATATTTGCTTCCGCGCTCGAATTTTATAAATGGTTCATCATATTTTATCCATAGTATAGGTCCAAAAGCATGTTTATGAACGTTTTAAACAAAAATATCCATTTCAAAAATATGTAAAATCTGACTTTATTTTTGTAAAAATTCATATAAATATTTGCTTCCGCGCCCGAATTTTATGATTTTTCATCATATTTTAGCTAAAAGAAAACATTGCAACAAGAAAATTGCTATTTCAAGTGTGTTAGGTATTCTAGAATCCAGCCCATGTAGCATACAAAATACAACGTATTCTTCAAAAATAGGTAAAATCTGACTTTTTTTTGTAAAAAATCATATATAATATTTGTTTGCGCGCCCGAATTTTATAATTTTTCATCATATTTTATCCGCAGTATAGGTCCAAAAGCATGTTTATGAATGTTTTAACAAAAATATCCATTTCAAGAATAGGTAAAATCTGACTTTATTTTTGTAAAAAATCATGTAGATATTTGCTTCCGCGCCCGAATTTTATGATTTTTCATCATAATTTAGGTAAAAGAAAACATTGCAACAAGAAAAATTGCTATTGCAAGTGTGTTAGGTATTCTAGAATCCAGCCCATGTAGCTTACAATATACAACTTATTCATCAAAAATAGGTAAAATCTGACTTTTTTTTTGTAAAAAATCATATAAATATTTGTTTGCGCGCCCGAATTTTATAATTTTTCATCATATTTTATCCGCAGTATAGGTCCAAAAGCATGTTTATGAATGTTTTAACAAAAATATCCATTTCAAGAATAGGAATATCTGACTTTATTTTTGTAAAAAATCATATAAATATTTGCTTCCGCGCCCGAATTTTATGATTTTTTCATCATATTTTAGCTAGAAGAAAACATTGCAACAAGAAAATTGCTATTTCAAGTGTGTTAGGTATTCTAGAATCCAGCCCATGTAGCATACAAAATACAACGTATTCTTCAAAAATAGGTAAAATCTGACTTTATTTTTGTAAAAAATTATATAAATATTTGCTTCCGCGCTCGAATTTTATAATTTTTCATCATATTTTATCCATAGTATAGGTCCAAAAGCATGTTTATGAACGTTTTAACAAAAATATCCATTTCAAAAATATGTAACAATCTGACTTTATTTTGGTAAAAATTCATATAAATATTTGCTTCCGCGCCCGAATTTTATGATTTTTCATCATATTTTAGCTAAAAGAAAACATTGCTACAAGAAAATTGCTATTTCAAGTGTGTTAGGTATTCTAGAATCCAGCCCATGTAGCATACAAAATACAACGTATTCATCAAAAATAGGTAAAATCTGACTTTTTTTTGTAAAAAATCATATAAATATTTATTTGCGCGCCCGAATTTTATAATTTTTCATCATATTTTATCCGCCGTATAGGTCCGAAAGCATGTTTATGAATGTTTTAACAAAAATATCCATTTCAAGAATAGGAAATATCTGACTTTATTTTTGTAAAAAATCATATAAATATTTGCTTCCGCGCCCGAATTTTATGATTTTTCATCATATTTTAGGCTAAAGGAAAACATTGCAACAAGAAAATTGCTATTTCAAGTGTGTTAGGTATTCTAGAATCCAGCCCATGTAGCTTACAATATACAATGTATTCATCAAAAATAGGTAAAATCTGATTTTTTTTTTGTAAAAAATCATATAAATAATTGCTTCCGCGTCCGAATTTTATAATTTTTCATCATATTTTATCCACAGTATAGGTCCAAAAGCATGTTTATGAATGTTTTAACAAAAATTTCCATTTCCAGAATAGGTAAAATCTGACTTTATTTTTGCAAAAAATCATATAAATATATGCTTCCGCGCCCGAATTTTATGATTTTTTATCATATTTTAGCTAAAAGTTAACATTGCAACAAGAAAATTTCTATTTCAAGTGTGTTAGGTATTCTAGAATCCAGCCCATGTAGCTTACAATATACAACTTATTCATCAAAAATAGGTAAAATCTGACTTTTTTTTTGTAAAAAATCATATAAATATTTGTTTGCGCGCCCGAATTTTATAATTTTGCATCATATTTTATCCGCAGTATAGGTCCAAAAGAATGTTTATGAATGTTTTAACAAAAATATCCATTTCAAGAATAGGACAAATCTGACCTTATTTTTGTAAAAAATTATATAACTATTTGTTTCCGCGCCCGAATTTTATAATTTTCATCATATTTTATCCACAGTATAGGTCCAAAAGCATGTTTATGAATGTATTAACAAAAATATCCATTTCAAGAATATGTAAAATCTGACTTTATTTTTGTAAGAAAATCATATAAATATTTGCTTCCGCGCACCGAATTTTATGATTTTTCATCATAATTTAGGTAAAGAAAACACTGCAACAAGAAAATTGCTATTTCAAGTGTGGTAGGTATTCTAGAATCCAGCCAATGAAGCTTACAATATACAACGTATTCATCAAAATAGATAAAATCTGACTTTATTTTTGTAAAAAATTATATAATTATTTGCTTCCGCGCTCGAATTTTATAATTTTTCATCATATTTTATCCATAGTATAGGTCCAAAAGCATGTTTATGAACGTTTTAACAAAAATATCCATTTCAAAAATATGTAAAATCTGTCTTTATTTTTGTAAAAAATCATATAAATATTTGGTTTCGCGCCCGAATTTTATGATTTTTCATCATATTTTAGCTAAAAGAATACATTGCAACAAGAAAATTGCTATTTCAAGTGTGTTAGGTATTCTAGACTCCAGCCCATATAGCTTACAATATACAACGTATTCATCAAAAATAGGTAAAATCTGACTTTTTTTTTGTAAAAAATCATATAAAATATTTGTTTCCACGCGCGAATTTTATAATTTTTTATCATATTTTATCGGCAGTATAGGTCCAAAAGCATGTTTATGAATGTTTTAACAAAAATATCCATTTCAAGAATATGTAAAATCTGACTTTATTTTTGTAAAAAAATCATATAAATATTTGCTTCCGCGCCCGAATCCTATGATTTTTCATCATAATTTAGGTAAAAGAAAACATTGCAACAAGAAGTTGCTATTTTAAGTGTGGTAGGTATTCTAGAATCCAGCCAATGAAGCTAACAATATCCAACGTATTCATCAAATATAGGTAAAATCTGACTTTTTTTTGTAAAAAATCATATAAATATTTGCTTCCGCGCACGAATTTTATAATTTTTCATCATATTTTATCCAAAGTATAGGTCCAAAAGCATGTTTATGAATGTATTAACAAAAAATATCCATTTCAAGAATATGTAAAATCTGACTTTATTTTTGTAAAAAAAATCAAATAAATATTTGCTTCCGCGCCCGAATCTTATGATTTTTCCATCATAATTTAGGTAAAAAGAAAACATTGCAACAAGAAAATTGCTATTTCAAGTGTGGTAGGTATTCTAGAATCCAGCCAATGAAGCTTACAATATACAACGTATTCATCAAAAATAGGTAAAATCTGACTTTTTTTTTTGTAAAAAATCATATAAATAATTGTTTCCACGCGCGAATTTTATAATTTTTCATCATATTTTATCCACAGTATAGGGTCCAAAAGCATGTTTATGAATGTTTTAACAAAAATATCCATTTCAAGAATAGGAAAAATCTGACTTTATTTTTGTAAAAAATCATATAAATATTTGCTTCCGCGCCCCGAATTTTATGATTTTTCATCATATTTTAGCTAAAAGAAAACATTGCAACAAGAAAATTGCTATTTCAAGTGTGTTAGGTATTCTAGAATCCAGCCCATGTAGCTTACAATATACAACGTATTCATCAAAAATAGGTATAATCTGACTTTTTTTTTGTAAAAAATCATAAATATTTGCTTCCGCACCCGAATTTTATAATTTTTCATCATATTTTATCCACAGTATAGGTCCAAAAGTATGTTTATGAATGTTTTAAGAGAAATATCCATTACAAGAATAGGTAAAATCTAACTTTAATTTTGTAAAAAAATCATATAAATATTTGCTTCCGCGCCCGAATTTTATGATTTTTCATCATATTTTAGCTAAAAGGAAACATTGCAACAAGAAAATTGCTATTTCAAGTGTGTTGGGTATTCTAGAATCCAGCCAATGAAGCTTGCAATATACAACGTATTCATCAAAAATAGGTAAAATCTGACTTTATTTTTGTAAAAAATTATATAAATATTTGCTTCCGCGCTCGAATTTTATAATTTTTCATCATATTTTATCCATAGTATAGGTCCAAAAGCATGTTTATGAACGTTTTAACAAAAATATCCATTTCAAAAATATGTAAAATCTGACTTTATTTTTGTAAAAATTCATATAAATATTTGCTTCCGCGCCCGAATTTTATGATTTTTCATCATATTTTAGCTAAAAGAAAACATTGCAACAAGAAAATTGCTATTTCAAGTGTGTTAGGTATTCTAGAATCCAGCCCATGTAGCTTACAATATACAACGTATTCATCAAAAATAGGTATAATCTGACTTTTTTTTTTGTAAAAAATCATAAATATTTGCTTCCGCGTCCGAATTTTATAATTTTTCATCATATTTTATCCACAGTATAGGTCCAAAAGCATGTATATGAATGTTTTAAGAGAAATATCCATTACAAGAATAGGTAAATTCTGACTTTATTTTTGTAAAAAAATCATATAAATATTTGCTTCCGCGCCCGAATTTTATGATTTTTTATCATATTTTAGCTAAAAGAAAACAATGCAACAAGAAAATTGCTATTTCATGTGTGTTAATTATTCTAAAATCCAGCCCATGTAGCTTACAATATAAAACGTATTCATCAAAAATAGGTAAATCTGACTTTTTTTTGTAAAAAATCAAATAATATTTGTTTGCGCGCCCGAATTTTATAATTTTTTATCATATTTTATCCGCAATATAGGTCCAAAAGCATGTTTATGAATGTTTTAACAAAAATATCCATTTCAAGAATAGAAAAAAATCTGACTTTATTTTTGGAAAAAAAATCATATAAATATTTGCTTCCGCGCCCGAATTTTATGATTTTTCATCATATTTTAGCTAAAAGAAAACATTGCAACAAGAAAATTGCTATTTCAAGTGTGTTAGGTATTCTATAATCCAGCCCATGTAGCTTACAATATACAACGTATTCATCAAAAATAGGTAAAATCTGACTTTATTTTTGTAAAAAATTATATAAATATTTGCTTCCGCGCTCGAATTTTATAATTTTTTTATCATATTTTATCCATAGTATAGAACCAAAAGCGTGTTTATGAATGTTTTAACAAAAATATCAATTTCAAGAATAGGAAAAAATCTGACATTATTATTGTAAAAAATCATACAAATATTTGCTTTCGCGCCCGAATTTTATGATTTTTCATCATATTTCAGCTAAAAGAAAAACATTGCAACAAGAAAATTGCTATTTCAAGTGTGTTAGGTATTCTAGAATCCAGCTCATATAGCTTACAATATAAAACGTATTCATCAAAAATAGGTAAAAATCTGACTTTTTTTTTGTAAAAAATCATATAAATATTTGTTTCCACGCGCGAATTTTATAATTTTTCATCAAATTTTATCCACAGTATAGGTCAAAAGCGTGTTTATGATTGTTTCACAAAAATATTCATTTCAAGAATAGGAAAAATCTGACTTTATTTTTGTAAAAAAATCATATAAATATTTGCTTCCGCGCCCGAATATTATGATTTTTCATCATATTTTAGCTAAAAGAAAACATTGCAACAAGAAAATTGCTATTTCAAGTGTGTTAGGTATTTTATAATCCAGCCCATGTAGCTTACAATATACAACGTATTCATCAAAAATAGGTAAAATCTGACTTTATTTTTGTAAAAAATTATATAAATATTTGCTTCCGCGCTCGAATTTTATAATTTTTCATCATATTTTATCCATAGTATAGAACCAAAAGCATTTTTATGAACGTTTTAACAAAAATATCCATTTCAAAAATATGTAAAATCTGACTTTATATTTGTAAAAAATCATACAAATATTTGCTTTCGCGCCCGAATTGTATGATTTTTCATCATATTTCAGCTAAAAGAAAACATTGCAACAAGAAAATTGCTATTTCAAGTGTGTTAGGTATTCTAGAATCCAGCCCATGTAGCTTACAATATACAACGTATTCATCAAAAATAGGTATAATCTGACTTTTTTTTTGTAAAAAATCATATAAATATTTGCGTCCGCGCCCGAATTTTAAATTTTTCATCATATTTTATTCACAGTATAGGTCCAAAAGCATGTTTATGAATGTTTTAAGAAAAATATCCATTTCAAGAATAGGTAAAATCTGACTTTATTTTTGTAAAAAATCATATAAATATTTGCTTCCGCTCCCCGAATTTTATGATTTTTCATCATAATTTAGGTGAAAGAAAACATTGCAACAAGAAAACTGCTATTTCAAGTGTGGTAGGTATTCTAGAATCTAGCCAACGAAGCTTACAATATACAACGTATTCATCAAGAATAGGTAAAATCTGACTTTTTTTTTTGTAAAAAATCATATAAATTTTTGCTTCCGCGCTCGAATTTTATAATTTTTCATCATATTTTATCCATAGTATAGGTCCAAAAGCATGTTTATAAACGTTTTAACAAAAATATCCATTCAAAAATATGTAAAATCTGACTTTATTTTTGTAAAAAATCATATAAATATTTGCTTCCGCGCCGAATTTTATGATTTTTCATCATATTTTAGCTAAAAGAAAACATTGCAACAAGAAAATTGCTATTTCAAGTGTGTTAGGTATTCTAGAATCCAGCCCATGTAGCTTACAATATACAACGTATTCATCAAAAATAGGTATAATCTGACTTTTTTTTTTGTAAAAAATCATAAATATTTGCTTCCGCGCCCGAATTTTTATAATTTTTCATCATATTTTATCCACAGTATAGGTCCAAAAGCATGTATATGAATGTTTTAAGAGAAATATCCATTACAAGAATAGGTAAATTCTGACTTTATTTTTGTAAAAAATCATATAAATATTTGCTTCCCGCGCCCGAATTTTATGATTTTTCATCATATTTTAGCTAAAATAAAACAATGCAACAAGAAAATTGCTATTTCAAGTGTGTTAATTATTCTAAAATCCAGCCCATGTAGCTTACAATATAAAACGTATTCATCAAAAATAGGTAAAATCTGACTTTTTTTGTAAAAAATCAAATAAATATTTGTTTGCGCGCCCGAATTTTATAATATTTTATCATATTTTATCCGCAATATAGGTCCAAAAGCATGTTTATGAATGTTTTAACAAAAATATCCATTTCAAGAATAGAAAAAAATCTGACTTTATTTTTGGAAAAAAATCATATAAATATTTGCTTCCGCGCCCGAATTTTATGATTTTTCATCATATTTTAGCTAAAAGAAAACATTGCAACAAGAAAATTGCTATTTCAAGTGTGTTAGGTATTCTATAATCCAGCCCATGTAGCTTACAATATACAACGTATTCATCAAAAATAGGTAAAATCTGACTTTATTTTTGTAAAAAATTATATAAATATTTGCTTCCCGCGCTCGAATTTTATAATTTTTCATCATATTTTATCCATAGTATAGAACCAAAAGCATTTTGATGAACGTTTTAACAAAAATATCCATTTCAAAAATATGTAAAATCTGACATTATTATTGTAAAAAATCATACAAATATTTGCTTTCGCGCCCGAATTTTATGATTTTTCATCATATTTCAGCTAAAAGAAAACATTGCAACAAGAAAATTGCTATTTCAAGTGTGTTAGGTATTCTAGAATCCAGCTCATATAGCTTACAATATAAAACGTATTCATCAAAAATAGGTAAAATCTGACTTTTTTTGTAAAAAATCATATAAATATTTGTTTCCCACGCGCGAATTTTATAATTTTTCATCAAAGTTTATCCACAGTATAGGTCCAAAAGCGTGTTTATGAATGTTTTAACAAAAATATCCATTTCAAGAATAGGAAAAATCTGACTTTATTTTTGTAAAAAATCATATAAATATTTGCTTCCGCGCCCCGAATTTTATGATTTTTCATCATATTTTAGCTAAAAGAAAACATTGCAACAAGAAAATTGCTATTTCAAGTGTGTTAGGTATTCTAGAATCCAGCCCATGTAGCTTACAATATACAACGTATTCATCAAAAATAGGTATAATCTGACTTTTTTTTTGTAAAAAACATATAAATATTTGCGTCCGCGCCCGAATTTTATAATTTTTCATCATATTTTATTCACAGTATAGGTCCAAAAGCATGTTTATGAATGTTTTAAGAAAAATATCCATTTCAAGAATAGGTAAAATCTGACTTTATTTTTGTAAAAAATCATATAAATATTTGCTTCCGCGCCCGAATTTTATGATTTTTTCATCATAATTTAGGTGAAAAAAACATTGCAACAAGAAAAACTGCTATTTCAAGTGTGGTAGGTATTCTAGAATCTAGCCAACGAAGCTTACAATATACAACGTATTCATCAAGAATAGGTAAAATCTGACTTTTTTTTTGTAAAAAATCATATAAATTTTTGCTTTCGCGCTCGAATTTTATAATTTTTCATCATATTTTATCCATAGTATAGGTCCAAAAGCATGTTTATAAACGTTTTAAACAAAAATATCCAATTCAAAAATATGTAAAATCTGACTTTATTTTTGTAAAAAATCATATAAATATTTGCTTCCCGCGCCCGAATTTTATGATTTTTTATCATATTTTAGCTAAAAGAAAACATTGCAACAAGAAAATTGCTATTTCAAGTGTGTTGGGTATTCTAGAATCCAGCCAATGAAGCTTACAATATACAACGTATTCATCAAAAGTAGGTAAAATCTGACTTTATTTTTGTAAAAAATTATATAAATATTTGCTTCCGCGCTCGAATTTTATAATTTTTCATCATATTTTATCCATAGTATAGGTCCAAAAGCATGTTTATGAACGTTTTAAACAAAAATATCCATTTCAAAAATATGTAAAATCTGACTTTATTTTTTGTAAAAAATCATATAAATATTTGCTTCCGCGCCCTAATTTTATGATTTTTCATCATATTTCAGCTAAAAGAAAACATTGCAACAAGAAAATTGCTATTTCAAACTCTGAGATAGCGCGT
>JAQOWZ010000207.1:0-42294 GCA_035578165.1 Stenolophus ochropezus
ACGCGCTATCTCAGAGTGATTAATACGTTGTATATTGTAAGCTACATGGGCTAGATTCTAGAATACCTACCACAATTGAAATAGCAATTTTCTTGTAGCAATGTTTTCTTTTAGCTAAAATATGATGAAAAATCATAAAATTCGGGCTCGGAAGCAATTATTTATATGATTTTTTACAAAAATTAAGTCAGATTATACCTATTTTTAAAATGGATATTTTTGTTAAAACATTCATAAACATGCTTTTGGACCTATACTATGGATAAAATATGATGAAAAATTATAAAATTCGGGCGCGGAAGCAAATACTTATATGATTTTTTACAAAAATAAAGTCAGATTTTATCTATTTTTTTATGAATACGTTGTATATTGTAAGCTACATGGGCTGGATTCTAGAATACCTACCACACATTATATAGCAATTTTCTTGTTACAATGTTTTCTTTTAGCTAATATATGATGAAAAATTATAAAATTCGGTCGCGGAAGCATATATTTTATATGATTTTTTTACAAAAATAAAGTCAGATTTTACCTATTTTTGATGAATACATTGCATATTGTAAGCTTCATTGGCTGGATTCTAGAATACCACCACACTTGAAATAGCAATTTTCTTGTTGCAATGTTTTCTTTTAGCTAAAATATGATAAAAAATTATAAAATTCGGGCGCGGAAGCAATTATTATATGTTTTTTTACAAAAATAAAGTCAGATTTTACCTAATTTTTAAATGGATATTTTTGTTAAAACATTCATTAACATGCTTTTGGACCTTTACTATGGATAAAATATAATGAAAAATTATAAAATTCGGGCGCGGAAGCAAATATTTATAAAATTTTTTACAAAATTAAGTCAGATTATACCTATTTTTAATGAATACGTTGTATATTGTGAGCTTCATTGGCTGGATTCTAGAATACCTACCACACTTTAAATAGCAATTTTCTTGTTGCAATGTTTTCTTTTACCTAAATTATGATGAAAAATCATAAAACTCGAGCGCGGAAGCAAATATTATATGATTTTTTACAAAAATAAAGTCAGATTTTACCTATTCTTAAAATGGATATTTTTGTTAAAACATTCATAAACATGCTTTTGGACCTATACTATGGATAAAATATAATAAAAAATTATAAAATTCGAGCGCGGGAAGCAAATATTTATATGATTTTTTACAAAAATAAAGTCAGATTTTACCTATTTTTAATGAATACGTTGTATATTGTAAGCTACATGGGCTGGATTCTAGAATACCTACTTGAAATAGCAATTTTCTTGTTGCAATGTTTTCTTTTAGCTAAAATTTGATGAAAAATTATAAAATTCGGTCGCGGAAGCAAGTATTTATATGATTTTTTACAAAAATAAAGTCAGATTTTACCTATTTTTGATAAATACGTTGCATATTGTAAGCTTCATTGGCTGGATTCTAGAATACCACCACACTTGAAATAGCAATTTTCATGTTGCAATGTTTTCATTTAGCTAAAATATGATGAAAAATTATAAAATTCGGGCGCGGAAGCAAATATTTATATGATTTTTTACAAAAATAAAGTCAGATTTTACCTATTTTTGAAATGGATATTTTTGTTAAAACATTAATAAACATGCTTTTATAATGAAAAATTATAAAATTCGGGCGGGGAAGCAAATATTTATATATTTTTTTACAAAAATAAATTAAGTCAGATTTTACCTATTTTTGATGAATACGTTGTATATTGTAAGCTTCATTGGCTGGATTCTAGAATACCTACCACAATTGAAATAGCAATTTTCTTGTAGCAATGTTTTCTTTTAGCTAAAATATGATAAAAAATCATAAAAGTCGAGCTCGGAAGCAATTATTTATATGATTTTTTACAAAAATAAAGTCAGATTTTACCTATTTTTGAAATGGATATTTTTGTTAAAACATTCATAAACAATCTTTTAAACCTATACTATGGATAAAATATGATGAAAAATTATAAAATTCGGACGCGGAAGCAAATATTTATATGATTTTTTTTCAAATATAAAGTCAGATTTTACCTATTTTTAATGAATACGATGTATATTGAAAGCTACATGCGCTGGATTCTAGAATACCTACCACACTTGAAATAGCAATTTTCTTGTTTCAAAGTTTTCTTATAGCTAAAATATGATGAAAAAATTATAAAATTCGGACGCGAAAGCAAATATTTATATGATTTTTTACAAAAATAAAGTCAGATTTTATCTATTTTTGATAAATACGTTGCATTTTGTAAGCTTCATTGGCTGGATTCTAGAATACCACCACACTTGAAATAGCAATTTTCTTGTTGCAATGTTTTCTTTTAGCTAAAATATGATGAAAATTATAAAATTCGGACGCGAAAGCAAATATTTATATGATTTTTTACAAAAATAAAGTCAGATTTTACCTATTCTTGAAATGGATATTTTTGTTAAAACATTCATAAACATGCTTTTGGACCTATACTATGGATGAAATATGATGAAAAAATATAAAATTCGGGCGCGGAAGCAAATATTTATATGATTTTTTACAAAAATAAAGTCAGATTTTACCTATTTTTAATGAATACGTTGTATATTGTAAGCTACATGGGCTGGTTTCTAGAATACCTACCACACTTTAAATAGCAATTTTCTTGTTACAATGTTTTCTTTTAGCTAAAATATGATGAAAAATTATAAAATTCGGTCGCGGAAGCAAATATTTATATGATTTTTTACAAAAATAAAGTCAGATTTTACCTATTTTTGATGAATACGTTGCATATGTAAGCTTCATTGGCTGGATTCTAGAATACCACCACACTTGAAATAGCAATTTTCTTGTTGCAATGTTTTCTTTAGCTAAAATATAATGAAAAATTATAAAATTCGGGCGCAAAAGCAAATATTTATATGATTTTTTACAAAAATAAAGTTAGATTTTACCTATTCTTGAAATGGATATTTTTGTTAAAACATTCATAAACATGCTTTTGGACCTATACTATGGATAAAATATGATGAAAAAATATAAAAATCGGGCGCGGAAGCAAATATTTATATGATTTTTTACATAAATAAAGTCATATATTACCTATTTTTAATGAATACGTTGTATATTGTAAGCTACGTGGGCTGGTTTCTAGAATACCTAACACACTTTAAATAGCAATTTTCTTGTTACAATGTTTTCTTTTAGCTAAAATATGATGAAAAATTATAAAATTCGGTCGCGGAAGCAAATATTTATATAATTTTTTTACAAAAATAAAGTCAGATTTTACCTATTTTTGATGAATACGTTGCATATTGTAAGCTTCATTATCTGGATTCTAGAATACCACCACACTTGAAATAGCAATTTTCTTGTTGCGATGTTTTCTTTTAGCTAAAATATGATGAAAAATTATAAAATTCGGGCGCGGAAGCAAATATTTATATGATTTTTTACAAAAATAAAGTTAGATTTTACCTATTCTTGAAATGGATATTTTTGTTAAAACATTCATAAACATGCTTTTGGACCTATACTATGGATAAAATATGATGAAAAAATATAAAATTCGGGCGCGGAAGCAAATATTTATATGATTTTTTACAAAAATAAAGTCAGATTTTACTTATTTTTAATGAATACGTTGTATATTGTAAGCTACATGGGCTGGTTTCTAGAATACCTACCACACTTTAAATAGCAATTTTCTTGTCACAATGTTTTCTTTTAGCTAAAATATGATAAAAAATTATAAAATTCGGTCGCGGGAAGCAAATATTTATATGATTTTTTACAAAAATGAAGTCAGATTTTACCTATTTTTGATGTATACGTTGCATATTGTAAGCTTCATTATCTGGATTCTAGAATACCACCACACTTGAAATAGCAATTTTCTTGTTGCAATGTTTTCTTTTAGCTAAAATATGATGAAAAATTATAAAAAATTCGGGCGCGGAAGGAAATATTTATATGATTTTTTACAAATATAAAGTCAGATTTTACCTATTCTTAAAATGAATATTTTTGTTAAAACATTCATAAACATGCTTTTGGACCTATACTATTGATAAAATATGGTGAAAAATTATAAAATTCGGGCGCGGAAGCAAATATTTATATGATTTTTTACAAAATACAGTCAGATTTTACCTATTTTTGAATTGGATATTTTTGTTAAAACATTCATAAACAATCTTTTAAACCTATACTATGGATAAAATATGATGAAAATTTATAAAATTCGGGCGCGGAGGCAAATATTTATATGATTTTTTACAAAAATTAAGTCAGATTTTACCTATTTTTAATGAATACGATGTATATTGTAAGCTACATGCGCTGGATTCTAGAATACCTACCACACTTGAAATAGCAATTTTCTTGTTGCAACGTTTTTCTTATAGCTAAAATATGATAAAAAATTATAAAATTCGGGCGCGGAAGCAAATATTTATATGATTTTTTACAAAAATAAAGTCAGATTTTCCTATTTTTGATGAATACGTTGCATATTGTAAGCTTCATTGTCTGGATTCTAGAATACCACCATTCTTGAAATAGCTATTTTCTTGTTGCAATGTTTTCTTTTAGCTAAAATATGATGAAAAATTATAAATTCGGGCGCGAAAGCAAATATTTATATGATTTTTTACAAAAATAAAGTCAGATTTTACCTATTCTTGAAATGGATATTTTTGTTAAAACATTCATAAACATGCTTTTGGACCTATACTATGGATAAAATATGATGAAAAAATATAAAATTCGGGCGCGGAAGCAAATATTTATATGATTTTTTTCAAAAATAAAGTCAGATTTTACCTATTTTTAATGAATACGTTGTATATTGTAAGCTACATGGGCTGGTTTCTAGAATACCTACCACACTTTAAATAGCAATTTTCTTGTTACAATGTTATCTTTTAGCTAAAATATGATGAAAAATTATAAAATTCGGTCGCGGAAGCAAATATTTATATGATTTTTTACAAAAATAAAGTCAGATTTTACCTATTTTTAATGAATACGTTGTATATTGTAAGCTACATGGGCTGGGTTTCTAGAATACCTACCACACTTTAAATAGCAATTTTCTTGTTGCAATGTTTTCTTTTAGCTAAAATATGATGAAAAATTATAAAATTCGGGCGCGAAAGCAAATATTTATATGATTTTTTACAAAAATAAAGTCAGATTTTACCTATTCTTGAAATGGATATTTTTGTTAAAACATTCATAAACATGCTTTTGGACCTATACTATGAATAAAATATGATGAAAAAATATAAAATTCGGGCGCGGAAGCAAATATTTATATGATTTTTTACAAAAATAAAGTCAGATTTTACCTATTCTTGAAATGGATATTTTTGTTAAAAAATTCATAAACATGCTTTTGGACCCACGCTATGGACAAAATATGATAAAAAATTATAAAATTCGGGCGCGGAAGCAAATATTTATATGATTTCTTACAAAAATTAAGTTAGATTTTACCTATTTTTGATGAATACGTTGTATATTGTAAGCTACATGGGCTGGATTCTAGAATACCTACCACAATTGAAATAGCAATTTTCTTGTAGCAATGTGTTCTTTTAGCCAAAATATGATGAAAAATCATAAAATTCGGGCTCGGAAGCAATTATTTATATGATTTTTTACAAAAATAAAGTCAGATTTTACCTATTTTTAATGAATTCGATGTATATTGTAAGCTACATGGGCTGGATTCTAGAATACCTACCACACTTGAAATAGCAATTTTCTTGTTGCAAATAGTTATATGATTTTTTACAAAAATGAAGTCAATTTTTACCTATTCTTAAAATGGATATTTTTGTTAAAACATTCATAAACATGCTTTTGGACTTATACTATGGATAAAAAATGATGAAAAATTATAAAATTCGAGAGCGGAAGCAAATATTTACATAATTTTTTACAAAAACTAACTCAGATTTTACCTATTTTTAATGAATACGTTGTATTTTGTAAGCTACATGGGCTGGATTCTAGAATACCTACCACACTTGAAATAGCAATTTTCTTGTTGCAATGTTTTCTTTTAGCTAAAATATGATGAAAAATTATAAAATTCGGTTGCGGAAGCAAATATTTATATGATTTTTTACAAAAATAAAGTCAGATTTTACCTATTTTTAATGAATAAGTTGTATATTGTTAGCTACATGGGCTGGATTCTAAAATACCTATCACACTTGAAATAGCAATTTTCTTGTTGCAATGTGTTCTTTTAGCTAAAATATGATAAAACATTATAAAATTCGGTCGCATAAGCAAATATTTATATGATTTTTTGCAAAAATAAAGTCAGATTTTACCTATTTTTGAAATGGATATTTTTGTTAAAACATTCAGAAACATGCTTTTGGACCTGTACTATGGATAAAATTTAATGAAAAATTATATAATTCGGGCGCGGAAGCAAATATTTATATAATTTATTACAAAAATTAAGTCAGATTTTACCTATTTTTGATGAATACGTTGTATATTGTAAGCTTCATTGGCTGGATTCTAGAATACCGACCACACTTAAAATAGCAAGTTTCTTGTTGCAATGTTTTCTTTTACCTAAATTTTGAACAAAAATCATAAAATTTGGGCGCGGAAGCAAATGTTATATGATTTTTTACAAAAATAAAGTCAGATTTTACCTATTCTTGAAATGGATATTTTTGTTAAAACATTCATAAACATGCTTTTGGACCCACACTATGGATAAAATATGATAAAAAATTATAAAATTCGGTCGCGGAAGCAAATATTTATATGATTTTTTACAAAAATAAAGTTAGATTTTACCTATTTTTTGATTAATACGTTGTATATTGTAAGCTACATGGGCTAGATTCTAGAATACCTACCACAATTGAAATAGCAATTTTCTTGTAGCAATGTTTTCTTTTAGCTAAAATATGATGAAAAATCATAAAATTCGGGCTCGGAAGCAATTATTTATATGATTTTTTACAAAAATAAAGTCAGATTATACCTATTTTTGAAATGGATATTTTTTGTTAAAACATTCATAAACATGCTTTTGGACCTATACTATGGATAAAATATGATGAAAAATTATAAAATTCGGGCGCGGAAGCAAATACTTATATGATTTTTTTACAAAAATAAAGTCAGATTTTATCTATTTTTTTATGAATACGTTGTATATTGTAAGCTACATGGGCTGGATTCTAGAATACCTACCACACATTATATAGCAATTTTCTTGTTACAATGTTTTCTTTTAGCTAATATATGATGAAAAATTATAAAATTCGGTCGCGGAAGCATATATTTATATGATTTTTTACAAAAATAAAGTCAGATTTTACCTATTTTTGATGAATACATTGCATATTGTAAGCTTCATTGGCTGGATTCTAGAATACCACCACACTTGAAATAGCAATTTTCTTGTTGCAATGTTTTCTTTTAGCTAAAATATGATAAAAAATTATAAAATTCGGGCGCGGAAGCAAATATTATATGTTTTTTTTACAAAAATAAAGTCAGATTTTACCTAATTTTTAAATGGATATTTTTGTTAAAACATTCATTAGCATGCTTTTGGACCTTTACTATGGATAAAATATAATGAAAAATTATAAATTCGGGCGCGGAAGCAAATATTTATAAAATTTTTTACAAATAATTAAGTCAGATTATACCTATTTTTAATGAATACGTTGTATATTGTGAGCTTCATTGGCTGGATTCTAGAATACCTACCACACTTTAAATAGCAATTTTCTTGTTGCAATGTTTTCTTTTACCTAAATTATGATGAAAAATCATAAAACTCGAGCGCGGAAGCAAATATTTATATGATTTTTTACAAAAATAAAGTCAGATTTTTACCTATTCTTAAAATGGATATTTTTTGTTAAAACATTCATAAACATGCTTTTGGACCTATACTATGGATAAAATATAATAAAAAATTATAAAATTCGAGCGCGGAAGCAAATATTTATATGATTTTTTACAAAAATAAAGTCAGATTTTACCTATTTTTAATGAATACGTTGTATATTGTAAGCTACATGGGCTGGATTCTAGAATACCTACTTGAAATAGCAATTTTCTTGTTGCAATGTTTTCTTTTAGCTAAAATTTGATGAAAAATTATAAAATTCGGTCGCGGAAGCAAGTATTTATATGATTTTTTACAAAAATAAAGTCAGATTTTACCTATTTTTGATAAATACGTTGCATATTGTAAGCTTCATTGGCTGGATTCTAGAATACCACCCACACTTGAAATAGCAATTTTCATGTTGCAATGTTTTCATTTAGCTAAAATATGATGAAAAATTATAAAATTCGGGCGCGGAAGCAAATATTTATATGATTTTTTACAAAAATAAAGTCAGATTTTACCTATTTTTGAAATGGATATTTTTGTTAAAACATTAATAAACATGCTTTTATAATGAAAAATTATAAAATTCGGGCGGGGAAGCAAATATTTATATATTTTTTTACAAAAATAAATTAAGTCAGATTTTACCTATTTTTGATGAATACGTTGTATATTGTAAGCTTCATTGGCTGGATTCTAGAATACCTACCACAATTGAAATAGCAATTTTCTTGTAGCAATGTTTTCTTTTAGCTAAAATATGATAAAAAATCATAAAATTCGAGCTCGGAAGCAATTATTTATATGATTTTTTACAAAAATAAAGTCAGATTTTACCTATTTTTGAAATGGATATTTTTGTTAAAACATTCATAAACAATCTTTTAAACCTATACTATGGATAAAATATGATGAAAAATTATAAAATTCGGACGCGGAAGCAAATATTTATATGATTTTTTTTCAAATATAAAGTCAGATTTTACCTATTTTTAATGAATACGATGTATATTGAAAGCTACATGCGCTGGATTCTAGAATACCTACCACAATTGAAATAGCAATTTTCTTGTTTCAAAGTTTTCTTATAGCTAAAATATGATGAAAAATTATAAAATTCGGACGCGAAAGCAAATATTTATATGATTTTTTACAAAAATAAAGTCAGATTTTATCTATTTTTGATAAATACGTTGCATTTTGTAAGCTTCATTGGCTGGATTCTAGAATACCACCACACTTGAAATAGCAATTTTCTTGTTGCAATGTTTTCTTTTAGCTAAAATATGATGAAAAATTATAAAATTCGGACGCGAAAGCAAATATTTATATGATTTTTTACAAAAATAAAGTCAGATTTTACCTATTCTTGAAATGGATATTTTTGTTAAAACATTCATAAACATGCTTTTGGACCTATACTATGGATAAAATATGATGAAAAAATATAAAATTCGGGCGCGGAAGCAAATATTTATATGATTTTTTACAAAAATAAAGTCAGATTTTACCTATTTTTAATGAATACGTTGTATATTGTAAGCTACATGGGCTGGTTTCTAGAATACCTACCACACTTTAAATAGCAATTTTCTTGTTACAATGTTTTCTTTTAGCTAAAATATGATGAAAAATTATAAAATTCGGTCGCGGAAGCAAATATTTATATGATTTTTTACAAAAATAAAGTCAGATTTTACCTATTTTTGATGAATACGTTGCATATTGTAAGCTTCATTGGCTGGATTCTAGAATACCACCACACTTGAAATAGCAATTTTCTTGTTGCAATGTTTTCTTTAGCTAAAATATAATGAAAAATTATAAAATTCGGGCGCAAAAGCAAATATTTATATGATTTTTTACAAAAATAAAGTTAGATTTTACCTATTCTTGAAATGGATATTTTTGTTAAAACATTCATAAACATGCTTTTGGACCTATACTATGGATAAAATATGATGAAAAAATATAAAAATCGGGCGCGGAAGCAAATATTTATATGATTTTTTACATAAATAAAGTCATATATTACCTATTTTTAATGAATACGTTGTATATTGTAAGCTACGTGGGCTGGTTTCTAGAATACCTAACACACTTTAAATAGCAATTTTCTTGTTACAATGTTTTCTTTTAGCTAAAATATGATGAAAAATTATAAAATTCGGTCGCGGAAGCAAATATTTATATAATTTTTTTACAAAAATAAAGTCAGATTTTACCTATTTTTGATGAATACGTTGCATATTGTAAGCTTCATTATCTGGATTCTAGAATACCACCACACTTGAAATAGCAATTTTCTTGTTGCGATGTTTTCTTTTAGCTAAAATATGATGAAAAATTATAAAATTCGGGCGCGGAAGCAAATATTTATATGATTTTTTACAAAAATAAAGTTAGATTTTACCTATTCTTGAAATGGATATTTTTGTTAAAACATTCATAAACATGCTTTTGGACCTATACTATGGATAAAATATGATGAAAAAATATAAAATTCGGGCGCGGAAGCAAATATTTATATGATTTTTTACAAAAATAAAGTCAGATTTTACTTATTTTTAATGAATACGTTGTATATTGTAAGCTACATGGGCTGGTTTCTAGAATACCTACCACACTTTAAATAGCAATTTTCTTGTCACAATGTTTTCTTTTAGCTAAAATATGATAAAAAATTATAAAATTCGGTCGCGGAAGCAAATATTTATATGATTTTTTACAAAAATGAAGTCAGATTTTACCTATTTTTGATGTATACGTTGCTTATTGTAAGCTTCATTATCTGGATTCTAGAATACCACCACACTTGAAATAGCAATTTTCTTGTTGCAATGTTTTCTTTTAGCTAAAATATGATGAAAAATTATAAAATTCGGGCGCGGAAGGAAATATTTATATGATTTTTTACAAATATAAAGTCAGATTTTACCTATTCTTAAAATGAATATTTTTGTTAAAACATTCATAAACATGCTTTTGGACCTATACTATTGATAAAATATGGTGAAAAATTATAAAATTCGGGCGCGGAAGCAAATATTTATATGATTTTTTACAAAAATACAGTCAGATTTTACCTATTTTTGAAATGGATATTTTTGTTAAAACATTCATAAACAATCTTTTAAACCTATACTATGGATAAAATATGATGAAAATTTATAAAATTCGGGCGCGGAGGCAAATATTTATATGATTTTTTACAAAAATTAAGTCAGATTTTACCTATTTTTAATGAATACGATGTATATTGTAAGCTACATGCGCTGGATTCTAGAATACCTACCACACTTGAAATAGCAATTTTCTTGTTGCAACGTTTTCTTATAGCTAAAATATGATAAAAAATTATAAAATTCGGGCGCGGAAGCAAATATTTATATGATTTTTTACAAAAATAAAGTCAGATTTTACCTATTTTTGATGAATACGTTGCATATTGTAAGCTTCATTGTCTGGATTCTAGAATACCACCATTCTTGAAATAGCTATTTTCTTGTTGCAATGTTTTCTTTTAGCTAAAATATGATGAAAAATTATAAAATTCGGGCGCGAAAGCAAATATTTATATGATTTTTTACAAAAATAAAGTCAGATTTTACCTATTCTTGAAATGGATATTTTTGTTAAAACATTCATAAACATGCTTTTGGACCTATACTATGGATAAAATATGATGAAAAAATATAAAATTCGGGCGCGGAAGCAAATATTTATATGATTTTTTTCAAAAATAAAGTCAGATTTTACCTATTTTTAATGAATACGTTGTATATTGTAAGCTACATGGGCTGGTTTCTAGAATACCTACCACACTTTAAATAGCAATTTTCTTGTTACAATGTTATCTTTTAGCTAAAATATGATGAAAAATTATAAAATTCGGTCGCGGAAGCAAATATTTATATGATTTTTTACAAAAATAAAGTCAGATTTTACCTATTTTTAATGAATACGTTGTATATTGTAAGCTACATGGGCTGGTTTCTAGAATACCTACCACACTTTAAATAGCAATTTTCTTGTTGCAATGTTTTCTTTTAGCTAAAATATGATGAAAAATTATAAAATTCGGGCGCGAAAGCAAATATTTATATGATTTTTTACAAAAATAAAGTCAGATTTTACCTATTCTTGAAATGGATATTTTTGTTAAAACATTCATAAACATGCTTTTGGACCTATACTATGAATAAAATATGATGAAAAAATATAAAATTCGGGCGCGGAAGCAAATATTTATATGATTTTTTACAAAAATAAAGTCAGATTTTACCTATTTTTAATGAATACGTTGTATATTGTAAGCTACATGGGCTGGTTTCTAGAATACCTACCACACTTTAAATAGCAATTTTCTTGTCACAATGTTTTCTTTTAGCTAAAATATGATAAAAAATTATAAAATTCGGTCGCGGAAGCAAATATTTATATGATTTTTTACAAAAATGAAGTCAGATTTTACCTATTTTTGATGTATACGTTGCATATTGTAAGCTTCATTATCTGGATTCTAGAATACCACCACACTTGAAATAGCAATTTTCTTGTTGCAATGTTTTCTTTTAGCTAAAATATGATGAAAAATTATAAAATTCGGGCGCGGAAGGAAATATTTATATGATTTTTTACAAATATAAAGTCAGATTTTACCTATTCTTAAAATGAATATTTTTGTTAAAACATTCATAAACATGCTTTTGGACCTATACTATTGATAAAATATGGTGAAAAATTATAAAATTCGGGCGCGGAAGCAAATATTTATATGATTTTTTACAAAAATACAGTCAGATTTTATCTATTTTTGAAATGGATATTTTTGTTAAAACATTCATAAACAATCTTTTAAACCTATACTATGGATAAAATATGATGAAAATTTATAAAATTCGGGCGCGGAGGCAAATATTTATATGATTTTTTACAAAAATTAAGTCAGATTTTACCTATTTTTAATGAATACGATGTATATTGTAAGCTACATGCGCTGGATTCTAGAATACCTACCACACTTGAAATAGCAATTTTCTTGTTGCAACGTTTTCTTATAGCTAAAATATGATGAAAAATTATAAAATTCGGGCGCGGAAGCAAATATTTATATTTTTTACAAAAATAAAGTCAGATTTTACCTATTTTTGATGAATACGTTGCATATTGTAAGCTTCATTGTCTGGATTCTAGAATACCACCATTCTTGAAATAGCTATTTTCTTGTTGCAATGTTTTCTTTTAGCTAAAATATGATGAAAAATTATAAAATTCGGGCGCGAAAGCAAATATTTATATGATTTTTTACAAAAATAAAGTCAGATTTTACCTATTCTTGAAATGGATATTTTTGTTAAAACATTCATAAACATGCTTTTGGACCTATACTATGGATAAAATATGATGAAAAAATATAAAATTCGGGCGCGGAAGCAAATATTTATATGATTTTTTACAAAAATAAAGTCAGATTTTACCTATTTTTAATGAATACGTTGTATATTGTAAGCTACATGGGCTGGTTTCTAGAATACCTACCACACTTTAAATAGCAATTTTCTTGTTGCAATGTTTTCTTTTAGCTAAAATATGATGAAAAATTATAAAATTCGGGCGCGAAAGCAAATATTTATATGATTTTTTACAAAAATAAAGTCAGATTTTACCTATTCTTGAAATGGATATTTTTGTTAAAACATTCATAAACATGCTTTTGGACCTATACTATGAATAAAATATGATGAAAAAATATAAAATTCGGGCGCGGAAGCAAATATTTATATGATTTTTTACAAAAATAAAGTCAGATTTTTACCTATTTTTAATAAATACGTTGTATATTGTAAGCTACATGGGCTGGTTTCTAAAATACCTACCACACTTGAAATAGCATTTTTCTTGTCACAATGTTTTCTTTTAGCTAAAATATGATGAAAAATTATAAAATTCGGTCGCGGAAGCAAATATTTATATGATTTTTTACAAAAATAAAGTCAGATTTTACCTATTTTTGATGAATACGTTGCATATTGTAAGCTTCATTATCTGGATTCTAGAATACCACCACACTTGAAATAGCAATTTTCTTGTTGCGATGTTTTCTTTTAGCTAAAATATGATGAAAAATTATAAAATTCGGGCGCGGAAGCAAATATTTATATGATTTTTTACAAAAATAAAGTTAGATTTTACCTATTCTTGAAATGGATATTTTTGTTAAAACATTCATAAACATGCTTTTGGACCTATACTATGGATAAAATATGATGAAAAAAATATAAAATTCGGGCGCGGAAGCAAATATTTATATGATTTTTTACAAAAATAAAGTCAGATTTTACTTATTTTTAATGAATACGTTGTATATTGTAAGCTACATGGGCTGGTTTCTAGAATACCTACCACACTTTAAATAGCAATTTTCTTGTCACAATGTTTTCTTTTAGCTAAAATATGATAAAAAATTATAAAATTCGGTCGCGGAAGCAAATATTTATATGATTTTTTACAAAAATGAAGTCAGATTTTACCTATTTTTGATGTATACGTTGCTTATTGTAAGCTTCATTATCTGGATTCTAGAATACCACCACACTTGAAATAGCAATTTTCTTGTTGCAATGTTTTCTTTTAGCTAAAATATGATGAAAAATTATAAAATTCGGGCGCGGAAGGAAATATTTATATGATTTTTTACAAATATAAAGTCAGATTTTACCTATTCTTAAAATGAATATTTTTGTTAAAACATTCATAAACATGCTTTTGGACCTATACTATTGATAAAATATGGTGAAAAATTATAAAATTCGGGCGCGGAAGCAAATATTTATATGATTTTTTACAAAAATACAGTCAGATTTTACCTATTTTTGAAATGGATATTTTTGTTAAAACATTCATAAACAATCTTTTAAACCTATACTATGGATAAAATATGATGAAAATTTATAAAATTCGGGCGCGGAGGCAAATATTTATATGATTTTTTACAAAAATTAAGTCAGATTTTACCTATTTTTAATGAATACGATGTATATTGTAAGCTACATGCGCTGGATTCTAGAATACCTACCACACTTGAAATAGCAATTTTCTTGTTGCAACGTTTTCTTATAGCTAAAATATGATAAAAAATTATAAAATTCGGGCGCGGAAGCAAATATTTATATGATTTTTTACAAAAATAAAGTCAGATTTTACCTATTTTTGATGAATACGTTGCATATTGTAAGCTTCATTGTCTGGATTCTAGAATACCACCATTCTTGAAATAGCTATTTTCTTGTTGCAATGTTTTCTTTTAGCTAAAATATGATGAAAAATTATAAAATTCGGGCGCGAAAGCAAATATTTATATGATTTTTTACAAAAATAAAGTCAGATTTTACCTATTCTTGAAATGGATATTTTTGTTAAAACATTCATAAACATGCTTTTGGACCTATACTATGGATAAAATATGATGAAAAAATATAAAATTCGGGCGCGGAAGCAAATATTTATATGATTTTTTTCAAAAATAAAGTCAGATTTTACCTATTTTTAATGAATACGTTGTATATTGTAAGCTACATGGGCTGGTTTCTAGAATACCTACCACACTTTAAATAGCAATTTTCTTGTTACAATGTTATCTTTTAGCTAAAATATGATGAAAAATTATAAAATTCGGTCGCGGAAGCAAATATTTATATGATTTTTTACAAAAATAAAGTCAGATTTTACCTATTTTTAATGAATACGTTGTATATTGTAAGCTACATGGGCTGGTTTCTAGAATACCTACCACACTTTAAATAGCAATTTTCTTGTTGCAATGTTTTCTTTTAGCTAAAATATGATGAAAAATTATAAAATTCGGGCGCGAAAGCAAATATTTATATGATTTTTTACAAAAATAAAGTCAGATTTTACCTATTCTTGAAATGGATATTTTTGTTAAAACATTCATAAACATGCTTTTGGACCTATACTATGAATAAAATATGATGAAAAAATATAAAATTCGGGCGCGGAAGCAAATATCTATATGATTTTTTACAAAAATAAAGTCAGATTTTACCTATTTTTAATGAATACGTTGTATATTGTAAGCTACATGGGCTGGTTTCTAGAATACCTACCACACTTTAAATAGCAATTTTCTTGTCACAATGTTTTCTTTTAGCTAAAATATGATAAAAAATTATAAAATTCGGTCGCGGAAGCAAATATTTATATGATTTTTTACAAAAATGAAGTCAGATTTTACCTATTTTTGATGTATACGTTGCATATTGTAAGCTTCATTATCTGGATTCTAGAATACCACCACACTTGAAATAGCAATTTTCTTGTTGCAATGTTTTCTTTTAGCTAAAATATGATGAAAAATTATAAAATTCGGGCGCGGAAGGAAATATTTATATGATTTTTTACAAATATAAAGTCAGATTTTACCTATTCTTAAAATGAATATTTTTGTTAAAACATTCATAAACATGCTTTTGGACCTATACTATTGATAAAATATGGTGAAAAATTATAAAATTCGGGCGCGGAAGCAAATATTTATATGATTTTTTACAAAAATACAGTCAGATTTTATCTATTTTTGAAATGGATATTTTTGTTAAAACATTCATAAACAATCTTTTAAACCTATACTATGGATAAAATATGATGAAAATTTATAAAATTCGGGCGCGGAGGCAAATATTTATATGATTTTTTACAAAAATTAAGTCAGATTTTACCTATTTTTAATGAATACGATGTATATTGTAAGCTACATGCGCTGGATTCTAGAATACCTACCACACTTGAAATAGCAATTTTCTTGTTGCAACGTTTTCTTATAGCTAAAATATGATGAAAAATTATAAAATTCGGGCGCGGAAGCAAATATTTATATTTTTTACAAAAATAAAGTCAGATTTTACCTATTTTTGATGAATACGTTGCATATTGTAAGCTTCATTGTCTGGATTCTAGAATACCACCATTCTTGAAATAGCTATTTTCTTGTTGCAATGTTTTCTTTTAGCTAAAATATGATGAAAAATTATAAAATTCGGGCGCGAAAGCAAATATTTATATGATTTTTTACAAAAATAAAGTCAGATTTTACCTATTCTTGAAATGGATATTTTTGTTAAAACATTCATAAACATGCTTTTGGACCTATACTATGGATAAAATATGATGAAAAAATATAAAATTCGGGCGCGGAAGCAAATATTTATATGATTTTTTACAAAAATAAAGTCAGATTTTACCTATTTTTAATGAATACGTTGTATATTGTAAGCTACATGGGCTGGTTTCTAGAATACCTACCACACTTTAAATAGCAATTTTCTTGTTGCAATGTTTTCTTTTAGCTAAAATATGATGAAAAATTATAAAATTCGGGCGCGAAAGCAAATATTTATATGATTTTTTACAAAAATAAAGTCAGATTTTACCTATTCTTGAAATGGATATTTTTGTTAAAACATTCATAAACATGCTTTTGGACCTATACTATGAATAAAATATGATGAAAAAATATAAAATTCGGGCGCGGAAGCAAATATTTATATGATTTTTTACAAAAATAAAGTCAGATTTTTACCTATTTTTAATAAATACGTTGTATATTGTAAGCTACATGGGCTGGTTTCTAAAATACCTACCACACTTGAAATAGCATTTTTCTTGTCACAATGTTTTCTTTTAGCTAAAATATGATGAAAAATTATAAAATTCGGTCGCGGAAGCAAATATTTATATGATTTTTTACAAAAATAAAGTCAGATTTTACCTATTTTTGATGAATACGTTGCATATTGTAAGCTTTATTATCTGGATTCTAGAATACCACCACACCTGGAATAGCAATTTTCTTGTTGCAATGTTTTCTTTTAGCTAAAATATGATGAAAAATTATAAAATTCGGGCGCGGAAACAAATATTTATATGATTTTTTACAAAAATAAAGTCAGATTTTACCTATTCTTAAAATCGATATTTTTGTTAAAACATTCATAAACATGCTTTTGGACCTATATTATGGATAAAATATGGTGAAAAAGTATAAAATTTGGGCGCAGAAGCAAATATTTATATGATTTTTTACAAAAATAAAGTCAGATTTTACCTATTTTTAATGAATACGTTGTATATTTTAAGCTACATGGTCTGGATTCTAGAATACCTACCACACTTGAAATAGCAATTTTCTTGTTGCAATGTGTTCTTTTAGCTAAAATATGATGAAAAATTATAAAATTCGGTCGCGGAAGCAAATATTTATATGATTTCTTACAAAAATAAAGTCAGATTTTACCTATTTTTGATGAATTCGTTGCATATTGTAAGCTTCATTGGCTGGATTCTAGAATACCACCACAATTGAAATTGCAATTTTCTTGTTGCAATGTTTTCTTTTAGCTAAAATATGATGAAAAATTATAAAATTCGGGCGCGGAAGCAAATATTTATATGATTTTTTACAAAAATAAAGTTAGATTTTACCTATTCTTGAAATGGATATTTTTGTTAAAACATTCATAAACATGCTTTTGGACCTATACTATGGATAAAATATGATGAAAAAATATAAAATTCGGGCGCGGAAGCAAATATTTATATGATTTTTTACAAAAATACAGTCAGATTTTACCTATTTTTGAAATGGATATTTTTGTTAAAACATTCATAAACAATCTTTTAAACCTATACTATGGATAAAATATGATGAAAATTTATAAAATTCGGGCGCGGAGGCAAATATTTATATGATTTTTTACAAAAATTAAGTCAGATTTTACCTATTTTTAATGAATACGATGTATATTGTAAGCTACATGCGCTGGATTCTAGAATACCTACCACACTTGAAATAGCAATTTTCTTGTTGCAACGTTTTCTTATAGCTAAAATATGATAAAAAATTATAAAATTCGGGCGCGGAAGCAAATATTTATATGATTTTTTACAAAAATAAAGTCAGATTTTACCTATTTTTGATGAATACGTTGCATATTGTAAGCTTCATTGTCTGGATTCTAGAATACCACCATTCTTGAAATAGCTATTTTCTTGTTGCAATGTTTTCTTTTAGCTAAAATATGATGAAAAATTATAAAATTCGGGCGCGAAAGCAAATATTTATATGATTTTTTACAAAAATAAAGTCAGATTTTACCTATTCTTGAAATGGATATTTTTGTTAAAACATTCATAAACATGCTTTTGGACCTATACTATGGATAAAATATGATGAAAAAATATAAAATTCGGGCGCGGAAGCAAATATTTATATGATTTTTTTCAAAAATAAAGTCAGATTTTACCTATTTTTAATGAATACGTTGTATATTGTAAGCTACATGGGCTGGTTTCTAGAATACCTACCACACTTTAAATAGCAATTTTCTTGTTACAATGTTATCTTTTAGCTAAAATATGATGAAAAATTATAAAATTCGGTCGCGGAAGCAAATATTTATATGATTTTTTACAAAAATAAAGTCAGATTTTACCTATTTTTAATGAATACGTTGTATATTGTAAGCTACATGGGCTGGTTTCTAGAATACCTACCACACTTTAAATAGCAATTTTCTTGTTGCAATGTTTTCTTTTAGCTAAAATATGATGAAAAATTATAAAATTCGGGCGCGAAAGCAAATATTTATATGATTTTTTACAAAAATAAAGTCAGATTTTACCTATTCTTGAAATGGATATTTTTGTTAAAACATTCATAAACATGCTTTTGGACCTATACTATGAATAAAATATGATGAAAAAATATAAAATTCGGGCGCGGAAGCAAATATTTATATGATTTTTTACAAAAATAAAGTCAGATTTTACCTATTTTTAATGAATACGTTGTATATTGTAAGCTACATGGGCTGGTTTCTAGAATACCTACCACACTTTAAATAGCAATTTTCTTGTCACAATGTTTTCTTTTAGCTAAAATATGATAAAAAATTATAAAATTCGGTCGCGGAAGCAAATATTTATATGATTTTTTACAAAAATGAAGTCAGATTTTACCTATTTTTGATGTATACGTTGCATATTGTAAGCTTCATTATCTGGATTCTAGAATACCACCACACTTGAAATAGCAATTTTCTTGTTGCAATGTTTTCTTTTAGCTAAAATATGATGAAAAATTATAAAATTCGGGCGCGGAAGGAAATATTTATATGATTTTTTACAAATATAAAGTCAGATTTTACCTATTCTTAAAATGAATATTTTTGTTAAAACATTCATAAACATGCTTTTGGACCTATACTATTGATAAAATATGGTGAAAAAATTATAAAATTCGGGCGCGGAAGCAAATATTTATATGATTTTTTACAAAAATACAGTCAGATTTTATCTATTTTTGAAATGGATATTTTTGTTAAAACATTCATAAACAATCTTTTAAACCTATACTATGGATAAAATATGATGAAAATTTATAAAATTCGGGCGCGGAGGCAAATATTTATATGATTTTTTACAAAAATTAAGTCAGATTTTACCTATTTTTAATGAATACGATGTATATTGTAAGCTACATGCGCTGGATTCTAGAATACCTACCACACTTGAAATAGCAATTTTCTTGTTGCAACGTTTTCTTATAGCTAAAATATGATGAAAAATTATAAAATTCGGGCGCGGAAGCAAATATTTATATTTTTTACAAAAATAAAGTCAGATTTTACCTATTTTTGATGAATACGTTGCATATTGTAAGCTTCATTGTCTGGATTCTAGAATACCACCATTCTTGAAATAGCTATTTTCTTGTTGCAATGTTTTCTTTTAGCTAAAATATGATGAAAAATTATAAAATTCGGGCGCGAAAGCAAATATTTATATGATTTTTTACAAAAATAAAGTCAGATTTTACCTATTTTTAATGAATACGTTGTATATTTTAAGCTAGATGGTCTGGATTCTAGAATACCTACCACACTTGAAATAGCAATTTTCTTGTTGCAATGTGTTCTTTTAGCTAAAATTTGATGAGAAATTATAAAATTCGGGCGCGAAAAGCAAATATTTATATAATTTTTTACAAAAATTAAGTCAGATTTTACCTATTTTTGAAGAATACGTTGTATATTGTAAGCTTCATTGGCTGGATTCTAGAATACCTACCACACTTTAAATAGCAAATTTCTTGTTGCAATGTTTTCTTTTACCTAAATTATGATGAAAAATCATAAAATTCAGGCGCGGAAGCAAATATTTATATGATTTTTTACAAAAATAAAGTCAGATTTTACCTATTCTTAAAATGGATATTTTTGTTAAAACATTCATAAACATGCTTTTGGACCTATACTATGGATAAAATATAATAAAAAATTATAAAATTCGGGCGCGGAAGCAAATATTTATATGATTTTTTACAAATATAAAGTCAGATTTTACCTATTTTTAATGAATACGTTGTATATTGTAAGCTACATGGGCTGAATTCTAGAATAGCTATCACACTTGAAATAGCAATTTTCTTGTTGCAATGTGTTCTTTTAGCTAAAATATGATAAAAAATTATAAAATTCGGTCGCGGAAGCAAATATTTATATGATTTTTTGCAGAAATAAAGTCAGATTTTACCTATTTTTGATGAATACGTTGCATATTGTAAGCTTCATTGGCTGGATTCTAGAATACCACCACACTTGAAATAGCAATTTTCATGTTGCAATGTTTTCTTTTAGCTAAAATATGATAAAAAATTATAAAATTCGGGCGCGGAAGCAAATATTTATATGATTTTATTACAAAATTAAAGTCAGATTTTACCTTTTCTTGATGCATACTTTGTATATTATGAGCTACATGGGCTGGATTCTAGAATACCTACCACACTTGAAATAGCAATTTTCTTGTTGCTATGTTTTCTTTTAGCTAAAATATGATGAAGAATTATAAAAGTCGGGCGCGGAAGCAAATATTTATATGATTTTTTACAAAAATAAAGTCAGATTTTACATATTCTTGATGAATACGTTGTATATTGTAAGCTACATGGGCTGGATTCTAGAATACCTACCACAATTGAAATAGCAATTTTCTTGTTACAATGTTTTCTTTTAGCTAAAATATGATAAAGAATTATAATATTCGGGCGCGAAAGCAAAAATTCATATGATTTTTTACAAAAATAAAGTGAGATTTTACTAATTCTTGAAATGGATATTTTTGTTAAAACATTCATATTCATGCTTTAGGGTCTTGTTTTCATTTTCTTGTTGCAATGTTTTTTTTTATCTAAAATATGATAAAGAATTATAAAATTCGGGCGCGGAAGCGAATATTTATATGATTTTTTACAAAAATAAAGTCAGATTTTACCTATTCTAGATGAATACGTTGTATATTGTAAGCTACATGGACTGGATTCTAGAATACCTACCACACTTGAAATAGCAATTTTCTTGTTGAATGTTTTTTTTACCTAAAATATGATGAAGGATTATAACATTCGGGCGCGGAAGCAAATATTTATATGATTTTTTACAAAAATAAAGTCAGATTTTACCTATTCTTGAAATGGATATTTTTGTTAAAACATTCATATTCATGCTTTAGAATCTATACTATGGATGATTTTAAGCATTGAACATGCAAAAGTGACCAAAACGTGGTACCAATCAGATAATAAACATTCAATTTTCGGGTGTCATTTTAATAAATACGTTGAATATTGTAATAATAATAATAATAATAATAATAATAATAATAATAGTGTTTATTTCCCAACAGCAAGCCAATTACAGGGAACAAGTATATAATAAATATAGATAATACAATTAACAACAAAATTCATTATTGAATAAACATAAATAATAATACATAAAAAAAGAAGAGAAGTTATTAATAATTAAACAAAAATATCTTCGTAAATTTGTTCAGCAAAGTGGCACATTATATGGATTGGGGAGCGAATCAGAACATCTGTGCGGGCAATGGAGAGATGAAATGTCCTATGCTGTCTTGAAGCAGACCTCGGCACATGGGAAGGAATCCGTTCTAGAAGGTACGGTGCATCTACTTGGTTGTGAACTAGTTGCCATAAAAATTTTGCACAAACTGATTCCCGCCTGGAACTTAAGGAGGGTAAAGCATGACGTTCAAGGAGTGTATTTTGATCTGCATCTCTACCAGGGTAAATATTATCAAGTTTAAAAGAAATGTACTTTAAAAATTTTAGATGAATACGATCAAGATGATTACGCTGACTTGCGTAGAAAGGAAACCAAATTAGACCGGCATATTCGAGTTTAGAGATGACAAATGCAAAATAGAGTGATTTTATAGCTGCTATATCTTGAAATTTATTACAGATCCTAAATATAAAACCCAATGTTTTACTAGCAGAAGAGCATATATTAAGAATATGCTCATTAAAATTGAAATTGTAAGTGAAAGTTACACCAAGATCTTTTATTGAATATTTCCTAGATATAATATTATCACCTAAAGTAAAAGAATGTATAATACAGTTAATTTTGCGAGTGTAGGAGACTATAAAGCATTTTTCAACATTTATTTTAAGTTTATTTTGTGTACACCAGGATACAAGTATATTTATATTATTTTGTAGTAAGTATAGATCAGAAAGGGATGCAATTTTACAGTAGATCTTAATATCGTCAGCGTAAGCCAGAGCAGGACAAGTAAATAGTAGTAACAGTTCATTGATGAAAAGGATGAATAATAGAGGGCCCAAATTGGAACCCTGAGGAACTCCAGATGATGCAATAAATTCGAATGATGAAAATCCGTTATAAAAAACATAGCATGTACGATGAGACAAGTAGGAAGATAGAAGTTCTAATAATGAAGACAGAGCTCCAAACGAACTAATTTTAGATATAAGTAGTTCATGATCAATCGAATCAAAAGCACGGGAAAAGTCACTATACATCACATCTACTTGACCTTGGTTATCAAGAATTTCTGAAATATATTGAGAAAAGCAAGCTAAATTTGTTGTTGTAGATCGACCACGCAGAAAACCATGTTGATTGACAGAGATTAGAGATTTGGTGTTGTATATTATAGAATTATAGATTACTTTCTCAAATAATTTAGCAAAATTGTTTAAAATAGATATTGGACGATAGTTCGACACAATAGATTTGTCACCTTTCTTGTGAACAGGAATGATGCGCGTACGCTTCCACTGCTCTGGGAATGTAGAGGTGTTGATTGCTAAATTAATAATAATAGCAAGAGGTATAGCCAAAATATATCTACAATCCCTAACAAGGAATGCTGGGACTTTATCATCACCACAAGACGATTTATTTGGAAATTGTTTCATTAACTTAATAAGATCTTCTTCACTGACATTATGAATTGTGAACGATGGATTGTTGCTATGATTAATGTCATTATTTGAATTAAATGCTGAACTTGAGTTGAAACAATTTGAGAAGCTGGTAGCAAATGCATTGACTACGTCTTGGGGATCACTATATTCAATATCATTGTTAATAACACTTCCAGGAATGCGGGAACTACCTTTTTTTAAGTGCACATATTTCCAAAAATCACTTGGGTTAGATTTCAGATTTCTTTCAACCATTATTAAATACTCTTTATAAGCACTGGGAATTTGATCTTTGATTATGGATCTTAATCTTTTAAATTCATTCAGATAAGATATTTTACCAGTTTCTAACCATTTTTTCCTATAGTGTTCTTTAGTTCTAATATTATATTTTATATTTGAAGTAAACCATGGAGGAAATTGGGATACTCTACATTTATATTTTGGAACAAATTGATCAAAACCTTTGTACAATATCGAGTAAAATTCATGAACAGCTGCATCAACATTATCGAATTCATTAAGTACAGACCAATTAATATTGCATATATAATTATATAATTCACTGAAATTTGCTTTCTGAAAGTTGTATCTAAAATTATTTGCGGTAGGAAAATTAACGGGATTAACAGGAGAATGAATGTCTCCTGTGATAGATAAAGCAGGATGATACATATCTTCGGGAACCAAAGGGAAGTCACACTTGGTGATATTTAGAGCAGTAAAGTTAGAAAGGGCTAGATCAAGAATATTATGATGATTATTTAGTACTGAATTATATTGATTTAAATTTAAGATATCACACAAATTACGAAAGTATGTAAGCTACATGGGCTGGGATCTAGAATACCTACCACACTTGAAATGTAATTTTCTTGTTGCAATGTTTTCTTTTACGTAAAATATGATGAAGAATTATAAAATTCGGGCGCGGAAGCAAATATTTACATGGCCTGGGATCTAGAATACCAAACCACACATGAAATAGCAATTTCCTTGTTGCAATGTTTACTTTTAGCTAAAATATGATGAAGAATTATAAAATTCGGGCGCGGAAGCAAATATTTATATGATTTTTTACAAAATTAAACTCAGATTTTACCTTTTCTTGATGAATACGTTGTATATTGTAAGCTACATGGGCTGGATTTTAGAATGCCTACCACTATTGAAATAGCAATTTTCTTGTTGCAATGTTTTTATTTAGTTAAAATATGATAAAAAATTATAAAATTCGGCCGCGGAAGCAAATATTTATATGATTTTTTACAAAAATAAAGTTAGATTTTACTTATTCTTAAAATGGATATTTTTGTTAAAATATTATATTCATGCTTTAGGATCTATACTATGGATTGTTTTAAGCATTGAACATGCAAAATTTACCAAAACGTGGTACCAATCAGATAATAAACATTCAATTTTCGAGAGTCATTTTAATGAATACGTTGTATATTGTAAGCTACATGGGCTGGATTCTTGAATACCTACCACACTTGAAATAGCAATTTTCTTGTTGCAATGTCGTCGTTTAGCTAAAATAGGATGAAGAATTATAAAATTCGGGCGCGAAAGCGAATATTTTTATGATTTTTTTCCAAAAATACAGTTAAATTTTACCTATTCTTGAAATGGATATTTTTGTTAAAACATTCATATTCATGGTTTAGGATCTATACTATCGATGGTTTTAAGCATAAAATATGCAAAAGTGACCAAAACGTGGTACCAATCAGATAATAAACATTAAATTTTCGGGTGTCGTTATAATGAATACGTTGTATGGGCTGGGATCTAGAATACATATCACACTTGAAATGCAATTTTCTTGTTGCAATGTTTTCTTTTAGCTAAAATATGACGAAGAATTATAAAATTCGGGCGCGGAACCAATTATTTATATGATTTTTTACAACAATATAGTCAGATTTTACCTTTTCTTGATGAATACGTTGTATATTGTAATTTACATGGGCTGGATTTTTGAATACCTACAACACTTGAAATTGCAATTTTCTTGTGGCAATGTTTTCTTTTAGCTACAATACGATGAAAAATTATAAAATTCGGGCGCGGAAGCAAATATTTATATGATTATTTACAAAAATAAAGTCAGATTTTACCAACTGATCTACAAAGTCCCGTGACGTTCCTGAATCTTTCTCCTGTCTTTTGCCGTGTTTTTGCAAGTATACTCTCTTTCGAGCATTGAATACTTGCTGACGACTTTGACACACTTGGTGGTTAACGAACCACACCGCAGTAACTAAATATTATAACTTTACTGTGTAAAAATCGTGTGTCAGTTATATATTTATATTATTCTTTACAAAAACTAAGTCAGATTTTACCTATTCTTGAAATGTATATTTTTGTTAAAACATTCACATTCATGCTTTGGATCTATACTATGGATGGTTTTAAGCATTGGACATGCAAAAGTGACCAAAACGTGGTACCAATCAGATAATAAACATTCAATTTTTCGGTGTCATTTTCATGAATACGTTGTATATTGTAAGCTACATGGGCTGGATTCTAGAATACCTACCACACTTGAAATAGCAATTTTCTTGTTGCAATGTTTTCTTTTAGCTAAAATTTGCTGAAGAATTGTAAATTTGGGCGCGGAAGCAAATATTCATATGATTTTTTACAAAAATAATGTCGGATTTTACCTATTCTTGATGAATACGTTGTATATTTTAAGCTACATGGGCTGGATTCTAGAATACCTACCAGACTTGAAATAGCAATTTTCATGTTGAAATGTTTTCTTTTAGCTAAAATATGATGAAGAATTATAAAATTCGGGCGCGGAAGCAAATATTTATATAAATTTTTACAAAATAAAGTCAGATTTTACCTATTCTTGATGAATACGTTGTATATTGAAAGCTACATGGGCTGGATTCTAGTATACCTACCACACTTGAAATAGCAATTTTCTTGTTGCAATGTTTTGTTTTAGCTAAAATATGATGAAAAATTATAAAATTCGGGCGTGACAGCAAATAGTTATATGATTTTTTACAAAATAAAGTCAGATTTTACCTATTCTTGATGAATACGTTGTATAATGAAAACTACATGGGCTGGATTCTAGAATAGCTACTACACTTGAAATAGCAATTTTCCTGTTGCAATGTTTTCTTTTAATTAAAATATGATGAAGAATTATAAAATTCGGGCGCGGAAGTAAATATTTATATGAGTTTTTACAAAAATTAAGTCGGATTTTTACCTTATCTTGATGAATACGTTGTATATTGTAAGCTACATGGGCTGGATTCCAGTATACCTACCACACTTGAAAAAGCAATTTTCTTGTTGCAATGTTTTCTTTTTAGCTAAAATATGATGAAGAATTATAAAATTCGGGCGGGGAAGGAAATATTTATATGTATTTTTACAAAAATAAAGTCAGATTTTACTTTTTCTTGATAAATACGTTGTATATTGTAAGCTACATGGGCTGGATTCTAGAATACCTACCACACTTGAAATAGAAATTTTCTTGTTGCAATGTTTCCTCTTAGCTAATATATGAAGAAAAATTATAATATTCGAACTCGAAAGCAAATATTTATATGATTTTTTACAAAAATGAAGTCAGATTTTACCTATTCTTGATGAATACGTTGTATATTGTAAGCTACATAGCCTGGATTCTAGAATACCTACCACGCTTGAAATAACAATTTTCTTGTTGCAATGTTTTTAGCTAAAATGTGATGAAGAATTATGATATTCGGGCGCGGAAGCAAATATTTATATGATTTTTTACAAAAATAAAGTCAGATTTTAACTATTCTTGATGAATACATGCGCTGGATTCTAGAATGCCTACCACACTTGAAATAGCAATTTTCTTGTTGCAATGTTTTCTTCTAGCTAAAATATGATAAAGAATTATAAAATTCGGGCGCGGAAGCAAATATTTATATATAATTTTTTACAAAAATTAAGTCAGATCTTACCTATGCTTGATAAATACCTTGTATATTGTAAGCTACATAGACTGAATTCTAGAATACCTACTACACTTGAAATAGCAATTTTCTTGTTACAATGTAATCTTTTAGCTAAAATATGATGAAGAATTATAAAGGTCGGGCGCGAAAGCAAATATTTATATGATTTATTACAAAAATAAAGGCAGATTTTACCTATCTTTGATGAATAAGTTGAATATTGTAAGCTACATGGGCTGAATTCTAGAATCATTACCACAATTGAAATAGCAATTTTTTTGTTGCAATGTATTCTTTTTGCTAAAATATGATGAAAAATTACAAATTTCAGGCGCGGAAGCAAATATTTCTATAATTTTTTACAAAAATAAAGTTTGATTTTACCTATTCTTGAAAAATACGTTGTATATTGTAAACTACATGGAGTGGATTCTGGAATACCTACCACACTTGAAATAGCAATTTTCTTATTGCATTGTTTTCTTTTTAGCAAAAATATGATGAAGAATTATGAAATTCGGGCGCGGAAACAAATATTTATATGATTTTTTACAAAAATAATGTCAGATTTTACCTATTCTTGTTGAATACGTTGTTTATTGTAAGCTACATGGGCTGGATTCTAGAATACCTACCACACTTGAAATAGCCATTTTCTTGTTGCAATGTTTTCCTTTAGCTAAAATATGATAAAGAATTATAAAATTCGAACGCGGAAACAAATAATTATATGATTTTTTACAAAAATAAAGTCGGATTTTACATATTCTTGAAATGGATATTTTTGTTAAAACATTCATATTCATGCTTTTGGATCTATACTATGGATTGTTTTAAGCATTGGACATGCAAAAGTGTCCAAAACGTGGGTACCAATAACATAATAAACATTCAATTTTCGGTTGTCATTTTCATGAATACGTTGTATAATGTAAGCTAAATGGGCTGTATTCTAGGATACCTACCACACTTGAAATAGCAATTTTCTTGTTGCAATGTTTTCTTTTAGCTAAATTTTAATGAAGAATTACAAAATTCGGGCGCGGAAGCAAATATTTATATGATTCTTTACAAAAATAAAGTCGGGTTTACCTATTCTTGATTAATACTTTGTATATTGTAAGCTACATGAGCTTGGTTCTAGAATACCTACCACACTTGAAATAGCAATTTTCTTGTTGCAATGTTTCCTTTTAGCTAATATATGAAGAAAAATTATAATATTCGGGCTCGAAAGCTAATATTTATATGATTTTTTACAAAAATGAAGTCAGATTTTACCTATTCTTGATGAATACGTTGTATATTGTAAGCTACATGGGCTGGATTCTAGAATACCTACCACGCTTGAAATAGCAATTTTCTTGTTGCAATGTTTTCTTTTTAGCTAAAATGTGATAAAGAATTATGAAATTCGGGCGCGGAAGCACATATTTATATGATTTTTTTTACAAAAATAAATTCAGATTTCACCTATTCTTGATGAATACATGGGCTGGATTCTAGAATGCCTACCACACTTGAAATAGCAATTTTGTTGTTGCAATGTTTTCTTCTAGCTAAAATATGATAAAGAATTATAAAATTCGGGCGCGGAAGCAAATATTTATATGATTTTTTACAAAAATAAAGTCAGATTTTACCTATTCTTGAAATGGATATTTTTGTTAAAACATTCATATTCATGCTTTAGGATCTATACTATGGATGGTTTTAAGCATTGGATATGCAAAAGTGACCAAACGTGGTACCAATTAGATAATAAACATTCAATTTTCGGGTGTCATTTTAATGTATACGTTGTATATTGTAAGCTACATAGGCTGGATTCTAGAATACCTATCACACTTGAAATAGCAATTTTCTTGTTGCAATGTTTTCTTTTAGATAAAATATGATGAAGAATTGTAAAATTCGCGCGCGGAAGCAAATGTTTATATAATTTTTTACAAAAATAAACTATGATTTTACCTATTCTTAATGAATACGTTGTATATTGTAAGCTACATGGGCTGGATCCTAGAATACCTATCACACTTGAAATACCAATTTTCTTGTTGCAATGTTTTCTTTTAGATAAAATATGATGAAGAATTATAAAATTCAGACCCGGAAGCAAATATTTATATGATTTTTTACAAAAATAAAGTCAGATTTTACCTATTCTTGAAATGGATATTTTTGTTAAAACATTCATATTCAAGGTTTAGGATCTATACTACGGATGGTCTTAAGCACTGGACATGCAAAAGTGACCATAACGTGGGTACCAATCAGATAATAAGCATTCAATTTTCGGGTATCATTTTAATGAATACGTTGTATATTGTAAGCTACATGGGCTGGATTCTAAAATACCTATCACACCTGAAATACCAATTTTCTTGTTGCAATGTTTTCTTTTAGCTAAAATAGGATGAAGAATTATAAAATTCGGGCGCGGAAGCTAATATTTATATAATTTCTTACAAAAATAATGTCAGATTTTACCTATTTTTGATGAATACTTTGTATATTGTAAGCTACATGTGCTGGATTCTTTAATACCTACCACACTTGAAATAGCAATTTTCTTGTATCAATGTTTTCTTTTAGCTAAAATATGATGAAGAATTATAAAATTCTGGCGCGGAAGCAAATATTTATATGATTTTTTTAAAAAATAATGTCAGATTTTACCTATTCTTGAAATGGATATTTTTGTTAAAACATTCATATTCATGCTTTAGGATCTATACTATGGATGGTTTTAAGCATTGGACATGCAAAAGTGACCAAAACGTGGGTACCAATCAGATAATAAACATTTAATTTTCGGGTGTCATTTTAATAAATACGTTGTATATTGTAAGCTACATAAGCTGGATTCTAGATTACCTACCACACTTGAAATAGCAATTTTCTTGTTGCAATGTTTTCTTTTAGCTAAAATATGATGAAGAATTATAAAATTTAGGCGTGAAAGCAAATAATTATATGATTTTTTTACAAAAATAATGTCAGATTTTACCTATTTTTGAAATGGATATTTTTGTTAAAACATTAATATTTATGCTATAGGATGTATACTATGGATGGTTTTAGGCATTGTTCATGCAAAAGTGACCAAAACGTGGTACCAATCAGGTAATAAACATTCAATTTTCGGGTGTCATTTTAATGAATACGTTGTATATTGTAAGCTATATGGGCTGGATTCTAGAATACCTACCACACTTGAAATAGCAATTTTATTGTTGCAATGTTTTCTTTGGCTAAAATATGATAAAAAATTATAAAATTCGTGCATGGAAGCAAATATTTATATGATATTTTACAAAAATAAAGTAAGATTTTACCTATTCTTGAAATGGAATTTTTTTTGTTAAAACATTCATATTCATGCTTTAGCATCTATACTATGGATGGCTTTAAGCATTGGACATGCAAAAGTGACTAAAACGTGGGTACCAATCAGATAATAAACATTCAATTTTCGGGTGTCATTTTAATAAATACGTTGTATATTGTAAGCTACATTGGCAACATTGCTGTTAGTTTGAATAGTTCATGAAATATTTGGTGATAAAGTTATTTAAATATATAGTGCAAAATAAAGTTTTTTAAAAATAAAAATTTGTGGTCTGGTAAAGTAAAAAATTTTCTTGTTAATCAAGATATAAAGCATGGTTTAAAATTAATAAAAACTTTAAAACCAGTGATAATTCAATTCAAGGTTAAGTCAGATCCGAAGACATTTACTAATTAATCGTGCTCAAGCGAACCGCCCAAACTTTCAAATTTTAATACCAGTGTTCCCAACCATAGGAAAACTAAAATTTAAATGGCAACCGTTGAAGATATGAAAACACTTTTAGAGCCTATTATAGAGCAAAATACTTCTCTTAATAATAGAATGATACAACTACAAAAAACTGTTAATACGTTTACCAACACAATATCAGAAACTAATAAAAAAATTGAAAATATCGAAAAAGAATTAAAGTTAAAAGATTATAAAATCGAAATCTTAGAGCGGAAACTTCGCGAGAAAAATATTATAATATATGGAATAAATGAAGAAAATAATTACAATCTGGGAGAAAAAAATATTAAACTTATTCAACAAGATTAACAAATCCAAACCGATCTTAGTTGAATTCAACTCGAAGAGAGTTAAGGGTGAGATTCTCGAAAACACAAAACATCTAAAGGGCACAAAACTTTCAATTTCTGAGGACTACACGTCTACAGTTCTCGAAGAACGAAAAGTGTTATTACCTCACCTAAAAAAAAGCACGAGCTGAAGGAAATCGTGCATTTTTAAGCTATAATGTTTTAAAAATAAACGGCGATACATACAAAGCAGGAGATTTCGTTGAGAATAACCTTCGTACAATTAATGAAAAAAAATCAGATGACAATATACTTGCTTCTTAAACACGACGATTATCTACGTCATTTCCTAATTTATGTGAAATCCTGCCAGAAAATATAACACAATCCGCAGCAGTTAAGGAGCAATCGATTACACAATTATTTAATCAAGTATCAAAGCTCAAAGAGTCCCCTAAACACACTGAAAAAAAATCAAAAGAGGTAAAAACTGGTCCACTAGATAAACATGTTGTGACAAGAGCACATACCCAATCGAACTCAAAAAACACGAATGCAAAAAACGCCAACCAATAAGTACAACACATTTTAATAAAATTATGTTCTGGAATATACAAGGAGTGAAAAATATCTATAACCTAACCGACCAAGAAGAATCACATAAATCCAAACACGAAATCATCTGTTTAATTGAAACATGGGCAAATTTCGAACTACAAAATATTCCTTCCTTCTTATGAACCTACACCAGAATAGAGCAACAAGCAAAAAAAGAGGCTACATTTGGAAGAGCAATAGGCGGAATCATAATATTTTCAAAGATAGAACCAGGAAATATGAAAGTCATTGTAAAAGAACCTCACTGGATTTTTATAGAAATATTAAGCAACATTCAAAATATCATATTAGGAGTTTCGTATTTCTCTCACTCTTATGACTTCTCATCACTACTCGAATTATTCACTGATAATCTCCAAAGTTTAACAAATTCATATCCTAATCATGCCCTATTATTAGGCGGTGACTTTAACGCCCGTATTGGTAATTTCAACCAAGCCGACGAGATGAACTTGATGAACACAAACTTAAATTTACTAAGAATTAATTCAGACTGTACAATAAATAAAAAAGGTAAAGATCTCCTAGAAATTATGGAAGCGGAAAATCTACTCGTCTTAAACGGAAGGACACAAAGCGACACTCCATCGAAATTTACGTTTGTAGGATCGAGCGGAAAAAGCACCATTGATCTAATATGGGTAGACATAATTGCGACATATCTTATCTACGACATGGAAATTATTGATGACATATTTATATCTGACCATAGGATATGTTCTCTAACGATACAATCTATTCACAGTAATATATCCGCAGACAACAATAATAGAAACGTTATAAAGCTCAAAAAGACAAAATGGGATGAAACGAAAGAAAATTTATTTAAGGAAGAAATACAAAAATATACCCTTCACTCGGCAAATTCCAGTAACACCTACGAGCTATATAATTTGATTAAGAACACAATAGAAACCACATCGGAAAATATAGGAATTACAAAGAATATTAATATCTTTAAAAACTCATGCAAATCTCCTACGAAAAAATGGTATGATAAAACATGCAAAGAACTCAAAAGGAAAACAAGGAAAGACTTACGTGAATGTAAAGCAAAAAACTATAGCAAAGATAGTTTAGAACTTTATCTGCAGCATAAAAAACAATATAAAAAATATATTTCAGACCAAAAGAAGAAATTCTTAACAGAAACCCAAAATATGCTATGTAATGTATCACACCAGACACAATTTTGGAAAATCTCTACAACCTAATTATTTCACTCCAAGTCTTATAAACTCACAAGAATGGGTTAATTACTTTCAAGATTGGTTTGGTCCAAGACTAATCAATGAAGATTTATTTTTCGATGTAAGACATCCCTACCTCGACCAAGAAATATCCCCCGAAGAATTAAATCATGCAATCCGCAAGTTAAAATCAAACAAAAGTCCAGGAACGGATGGTATACTAAATGAACAGCTAAAAAACCTGACAGAAGAATGGAAACTATACCTTTGAAAACTATTAAATAATTTCTTAATCGAAGAAGACATACCACTGGAGCTTAAAAACATAAAGTTAACACTAATTCATAAGAAAGGAGACCGACTAAACAAAGATAATTACAGAGGAATTGCTCTAGTAAATACAATAACTAAGCTGCTAACCTACATATTAAATAACCGAATGCAAGTATGGATTGAATCTAATGGAATTCTACCTGAAGCTCAAGCTGGCTTCAGAAAACAAAGATCATGCCTGGATAACATATTTATCCTCAATTCAATCATACAAATGAATCTTCTAACTAATAAAAATGGCATTTACGCTTTATTTGTAGATTTCAAAAAAGCTTTTGACTTAGTACCACATGCAACTCTCTGGAACAAGATTTTCCAAGCAGGAATAAGTGGTAAAATAAACAGACTCCTACGAAACATTTATAATGAAGCTACACTACAAATCAATATAAATAACGAACTTACAGAAAAAATTGAAATCACTAAGGGTGTTCTACAGGGTCAATGTACCAGCCCTTTACTTTTTGCACTGTACATTTATGATTTGGAAAATTATTTCAGGAATAAAAACTTACACGGGAACGACATAAACCAATTATTAGATATATTAATGCTACTATATGCGGATGATATGGTAATATTTGCCCATTCTCCACCTGATTTGCAAAGAAAATTAAATGCTCTTAGTGACTACTGCAATTTGTTCCACCTGCATATTAATTCCAATAAAACTAAAATTGTACACTTCCACATAGGAAGACCTCCCAAAAGAACTATAAAATACATGTGCCAAGAAGAAGAAATTAACACTACCACCAAATACACTTATTTAGGAGTAACTTTCACAAATTCAGGCTCCTTTAATAAACACATAAAAGAAAAGTTGAGCTTAGCCAATAGAACTGGAGGCGCGATAAAGAGAGCTCTAATTACAGCAGGTACCCACAGTTGGGATGCTAATATAAAATTGTACACCTCTGTATTAATACCATCCCTTCTATATGCCTCAGAGACATGGGGTCCTGCACAATCTAAAAATTTGGAGAAAGGAATGCTACAGTATTTCAAAAACATTTATGGCTGGCAAAAGACAACCCCTAATTACATTGTACGCAGAGAAACGGGACAGCAAAACCTTGAACTGGAAGTATTTAATCGAATGCTTCATTGGTGGTACAAAATTCTTTCAATGCCTGACGAAAGATATGCCAAAGCGTGTTACAAGAAGATGCTAATGCTAAATGACAAACTAGCTACTTCTATCCCAAAATGTAAACAAATGAAATATAACTGGACAAGAAATCTGAAACTTTTGCTAAATAAATCAAACTTTGCATGGATTTGGGAAGAAAAAAGCCCTGAATTGTTGAAAATGAAAATAAATAATATAATAATTGCATATAATGAAGTCCTGTATACCGAAGATACCGGAAGAATAACATGCTCCACTAATTATCCTAATTTCTCACTTTACAATACGAGCTATCACTACTTTTCCTTAGATATTCCCTACAGACTTCTTAAAATAATTAGCCAACTCCGAACCGCAAATACAGGAAGATTCTCCTTATTCCATAATGATCACTGTCACAAGTTTAACCAAGAAGAATTATGCACCATTTGTAACATGTATGAACCGAACGACCTAAACCATTTCCTTTTCCGTTGCCCCATATACACTCCCATAAGAAACATACACATCTCCAAATATATCTCTTGCAGTAACCACGAAAACACCATCAAAGACCTACTGGCCGATCCAAACAAGGAGAAGATGCGAGACCTGTACAAATACCGCAGAAATGCCCTCAACATCAGAGCCTTCGCGATAAATATGTAATTTTAAATTATTATATATGTATATACATGCCTATTTAAATGTGGTCAATCCATTTGTATGAGAGTATCTCTCGAAAGAAATTAGTATTAAATAAAAAAAAATATTGTAAGCTACATGGGCTGGATTCTAAAATACCTAACACACTTAAAATAGCAATTTTCTTGTTGCAATGTTTTCATTCAGCAAAAATATGATAGAGATTTATAAAATTCGGGCGCGGAAGCAAATATTTATATGATTTTTTACAGAAAAAAGTCAGATTTTACCTATTCTTGATGAATACGTTGTATATTGTAAGTTACATAGGCTGGATTCTAGAATACCTACCACACTTGAAATAGCAATTTTCTTGTTGCAATGTTTTCTTTTAGGTAATATATAATAAAAAATTAAAAAATTCAGGCGCGGAAGCAAATATTTATTAAATTTTTCACAAAAATAAAGTCAGATTTTACCAATTCTTGATGAATACGTTGTATATTTCATGCTACATGGGCTGGATTCTAGAATACCTACCACATTTGAAATAGCAATTTTCTTGTTGCAATGTTTTCTTTTAGCTAAAATATGATTAAGAATTTTAAATTCGGGCGGGGAAGCAAATATTTATATAAATTTTTACAAAAAAAAAGTCAGATTTTACCTATTCTTGATGAATACGTTTTATACAGGTGTTCGAAAAATAGGGGACCAAATTTGGAAAATATATTAATGAAACCAAAACAAGAAAATAATCCTAATATACCCATGTCCGGAAACGAACCATTTCGGAATAAAACACTCCTTTGTTTGAATTTTGAATTTTATTTTTAGTAATGTTTTTACTCTCAAAATTACAATAGTTGTTCAAAATGTCCTCCTTGATATTGCATGCAACATTCTAGACGTCTTCTCATTGATTGTCGGACACGTTCGAATATTCCTGGTTTTAGTCTTATACTATTGAAACAGTCTATGATTCTTTGCCGCAAATTCTCTACGTTATTAATGGACGTCGAAAAAAAATAAATTAAATGAACCCAAAAATAAAAATCAAACGGATTCAAGTCTAGTGAACGTGGAGGCCACGTAGTTGGACCACCTCTGCCTATCCACCGATCAAGAAATAAATTTTGAAGATATTGTCTTGCGAGGAGGCGTGCATAAACCACATATGATGCCGTGTGAATAGTGGAACATTCTCCAATAAATTTGGTAAATTATTTTTCAGATAATGTAGATACAAATTTCCCGTTAATCTGTTATGCAAAAAATAAAGCCCTATCAACTCATCTCCAACAATACAATATTAATAGAAAAGCTTCAAAACAATATCAAAATAATTTATTTACGGTGACAACAAATTTTGACAGTTACTAAGGAAACGTGAATAAACAAATTACAAGTATTAACGTAACTATTGTAATTTTGACAGTAAAAAACATTACTAAAAATAAAATTCAAAATTCAAACAAAAGAGTGTTTTATTCCGAAATGGTTCGTTTCCGGACATGGGTATATTAGGATTATTTTCTTGTTTTGGGTTGATTAATATATTTTCCAAATTTGGTCCCCTATTTTTCGAACACCCTGTATTGTAAGCTACATGTGCTGGATTCTAGAATACCTACCACACTTGAAATAGCAATTTTCTTGTTGCAATGTTTTCTTTTAGCTAAAATATGATGAAGAATTATAAAATTCGGGCGCGGATGCAAATATTTATATGAGTTTTTCAAAAATAAAATCAGATTTTACCTATTCATGAGATGGGTATTTTTGTGAAAACATTCATATTCATGCTTTAGGATCTGTAATATGGATGGTTTTAAGCATTGGACATGCAAAAGTGACCAAAAACGTAATAAAAATCAGATAATAAACATTCAATTTTCGTGTATCATTTTAATGAATACGTTGTATATTGTTAGCTACATGAGGTGGATTCTAGAATACCTACAACACTTCAAATAGCAATTTAATTGTTGCAATGTTTTCTTTTAGCTAAAATATGATGAAGAATTATAAAATTTGGGCGCGAAAGCAAATGTTTATATGATTTTTGAACAAAAATAAAGTCAGATTTTACCTATTCTTGAAATGGATATTTTTGTTAAAACATTACTATTCATGCTTTAGGATCTATACTATAGATAGTTTCAAGCATTGGACATGCAAAAGTGACCAAAACGTGGTACGAATCAGATAATAAACATTCAATTTTCGGGTGTCATTTTAATGAATACGTTGTATATTGTAAGCTACATGGGCCTTGATTCTAGACTACCTACTACACTTGAAATAGCAATTTTCTGGTTACAATGTTTTACTTTAGCTAAAATATGATGAAGAAATATGAAATTCGGGCGCGGAAGCCAATATTTATATAATTTTTTACAAAAATAAAGTCAGATTTTATGTATTCTTGATGAATACATTGTATATTGTAAGCTACATGCGCTGGATTCTAGAATACCTAACACATTTGAAATAGCAATTTTCTTGTTGCAAAGTTTTCTTATAGCCAAAATATGAGAAAGAATCATAAAATTCGGGCGCGGAAGCAAATATTTATATGATTTTTTACAAAAATAATGTCAGGCTTTACCGATTCTTGAAACGGATATTTTTGTGAAAACATACATATTCATGCTATAGGCTCTATACTATGGATGGTTTTAAGCATTGGGCATGAAAAAGTGACCAAAACGTGATTTCAACCAGAAAATAAACATTCAATTTTCATGTGTCATTTTAATGAATACGTTGTATATTGTAAGCAACATGGGCTGGATTCTAGAATACCTACCACACTTGAAATAGCAATTTTCTTGTTGCAATGTTTTCTTTTAGCTAAAATATGATAAAGATTTATAAAATTCGGGCGCGGAAGCAAATATTTATATGATTTTTTTACAAAAATAAAGTCAGATTTTACCTTTTCTTCATGAATACGTTGTATATTGTAAGCTACATGGGCTGGATTCTAGAATACCTACCACACTTGAAATAGCAATTTTCTTGTTGCAATGTTTTCTTTTAGCTAAAATATGATGAAGAATTATTAAATTAGGGCACGAAAGCAAATATTTATATGATTATTTACAAAAATATAGTCCGATTTTACCTATTCTTGATGAATACGTTGTATATTGTAAGCTACATGGGCTGGATTCTAGAATACTTACCAAACCTGAAATAGAAATGTTCTTGTTGTAATGTTTTCTTTTAGCTAAAATATGACAAGGAATTATAATATTCGGGCGTGGAAGCAAATATTTATATGATTTTTTACAAAAATAAAGTCAGATTTTACCTTTTCTTTTTGAATAGGTTGTATATTGTAAGCTACATGGGCTGGAATTTATAATACCTACCACAAATAAAATAGCAATTTTCTTGTTGCAATATTTTCTTTTAGCTAAAATATAATGAAGAATTATAAAATTCGGGCGCGGAAGCAAATATTTATATGATTTTTTACAAAAATAAAGTCAGATTTTACCTATTCATGAAATGGATATTTTTATTAAAACATTCGTATTCATGCTTTAGGACCTTTACTATAGATAATTTTAGCATTGGACATGCAAAAGTGACCAAAATGTAGTACCAATCAGGTAATAAACATTCATTTTTCAGGTGTCATTTTAATGAATACGTTGTATATTGTAAGCTACATGTGCTGGATTCTAGAATACCTACCACACATCAAATAGCAATTTTTTTGTTGCAAGGTTTTCTCTTAGCTAAATTATAATGAATACTTATAAAATTCTTTCGCGGAAGTAAATGTTTATATAATATTTTACAAAAATAAAGTCAGATTTTACCTATTCTTGATGAATACGTTGTATATTGTAAGCTACATAGGCTGGATTCTAGAATACCTACCACACTTGAAATAGCAATTTTCTTGTTGCAATGTTTTTTTATAGCTTAAATATGGGGAAGAATTATAAAATTCGGGCGCGGAAGCAAATATTTATATGATTTATTACAAAAATAAAGTCAGGTTTTACCGATTCTTGACATGGATATTTTTGTGAAAACATTCATATTCATGCTTTAGGATCTATACTACAGATGGTTTTAATCATTGGACATACAAAAGTGACCAAAACGTGGTACCAATCAGATAATAAACATTAAATTTTCGGGTGTCTTTTTGATGAATACGTTGTATATTGTAAGCTACATGGGCTGGATTCTAGAATACCTACCACACTTGAAATAGCAAATTTCTTGTTGCAATGTTTTCATTTAGCTAAAATATTATAAAGAATTATAAAATTCGGGCGCGGAAGCAAATATTTATATGATTTTTTACAAAAATAAAGTCAGATTTTACCTTTTCTTGATGCATACGTTGTAAATTGTAATCTACATGGGCTGGATTCGACAATACCTACCACACTTGAAATAGCAATTTTCTTGTTGCAATGTTTTCTGTTAGCTAAAATATGATGAAGAATTATAAAATACTGGCGCGGTAGCAAATAATTATATGATTTTTTACAAAAATAATGTCAGATTTTACGTATTCTTGAAATGGATATTTTTGTTAAAACATTCTTATTCATGCTTTAGGATGTATACTATGGATGGTTTTAAGCATTGGACATGCAAAAGTGACCAAAACGTGGTACCAATCTAATAATAAACATTCAATTTGGGTGTCATTTTAATGAATACGTTGTATATTGTAAGCTACATGGGCTGGAGTCTAGAATACCTACCACACTTGAAATAGCAATTTTCTTGGTGCAATGTTTTCTTTTAGCTAAAATAGGATAAAGCCTTATAAAATTCGGGCGCGGAAGCAAATATTTGTTTGATTTTTTACAAAAATAAAGTCAAATTTTACCTATCCTTGAAATGGATATTTTTGTTAAAACATTCATATTCTTGCTTTAGGATCAATAATATGGATGGTTTTAAGTATTGGACATGCAAAAGTGACCAAAATGTGGTACCAATCAGATAATAGCCATTAAATTTTCGGGTGTCATTTTAATGAATAATTTGTATATTGTAAGCTACATGGGCTGGATTCTAGAATACCCACTACTTTTGAAATAGCAATTTTCTTCATAAAATGTTTTCTTTTAGCTAAAATATGATGAAGAATTATAAAATTCAGGTGCGGAAGCAAATATTTATATGATATTTTACAAAAATAAAGTCAGATTTTATCTATTCTTGATGAATACGTTGTATATTGTAAGCTATATGGGGTAGATTCTAAAAAACCTACCACAATTGAAATAGCAATTTTCTTGTTGCAATGTTTTCTTTTAGTTAAAATATAATAAAGAATTATAAAATTCGGGCGTTAAAGCAAATATTTATATGATTTTTTAATAAAATAAAGACAGATTTTACCTATTCTTAAAATAGATATTTTTGTTAAAACATTCATATTCATGCTTTAGGATCTATACAATGGATAATTCTAGCATTGGACATGCAAAAGTGACCAAAAAGTAAAACCAATCATATAAAAAACATTCAATTTTCGGGTGTCATTTTAATGAATTCGTTGCATATTGTAAGCTACATGGGCTGGATTCTAGAATACCTACCACACTTGAAATAGCAATTTTCTTGTTGCAATGTTTTCTTTTAGCTAAAATATGATAAAGAATTATAAAATTCGGGCGCGGAAGCAAATATTTATATGAATTTTTACAAAAATAAAGTCAGATTTTACCTATTCTTGGAATGGATATTTTTGTTAAAACATTCATATTCATGCTTTAGGATCTATACTATGGATGGTTTTAAGCATTGGACATGCAAAAGTGACCAAAACGTGGTACCAATCATATAACAAACATTCAATTTTCGGGTGCCATTTTAATGAATTCGTTGTATATTGTAAGCTACATGGGCTGGATTCTAAATTACCTACCACACTTGAAAAAGCAATTTTCTTGTTGCAATGTTTTCTTTTAGCTAAAATATGATAAAGAATTATAAAATTCGCGCGCAGAAGCAAATATTTATATGATTTCTTACAAAAATAAAGTCAGATTTTACCTATTCTTGATGGATACGTTGTATATTGTAAGCTACATGGGCTGGATTCTAGAAT
>JAQOWZ010000207.1:42417-143665 GCA_035578165.1 Stenolophus ochropezus
AATGACACCCGAAAATTAAATGTTTATTATCTGATTGGTACCAAGTTTTGGTCACTTTTGCATGTACAGTGCTTAAAACCATCCATAGTATAGATCCTAAAGCATAAATATGATTTTTTTAACAAAAATATCCATTTCAAGAATAGGTAAAATCTGACTATTTTTGTAAAAAATCATATAAATATTTGCTTCCGCGCACGAGTTTTATCATTTTTCCTCATATTTTAGCTAAAAGAAAACATTGCAACAAGAAAATTGCTATTTCAAGTGTGGTAGGTATTCTAGAATCCAGCCCATAAAGCTTACATTATACAACGTATTCATCAAATATAGATAAAATCTGACTTTATTTTTGTAAAAAATTATATAAATATTTACTTCCTCGCCCGAATTTTACAACTTTTTATCATATTTTAGCTAAAAGAAAACATTGCAACAAGAAAATTGCTATTTCAAGTGTAGTAGGTATTCTAGAATCCAGCCCATGTAGCTTGCAATATACAACGTATTCATTAAAATGACACCCGAAAATTGAATGTTTATTATATGATTGGTACCACATTTTGGTCACTTTTGCATGTCCAATGCTAAAATTATCCATAGTATAGATCCTAAATCATGAATATGAATGTTTTAACAAAAATATCCATTTCAAGAATAGGTAAATCTGAGTTTATTTTTGTAAAACATCATATAAATATTTGCATCCGCGCCCGAATTTTATAATTCTTCATCATATTTTAGCTAAAAGAAAATATTGCAACAAGCAAATTGCTATTTCAAATGTCGTATTTATTCTAGAATCCAGCCCATGTAGCTTACAATATACAACGTATTTATTAAAATGACACCCGAAAATTGAATGTTTATTATTTGATTAATACCACGTTTTGATCACTTTTGCATGTCCTATGCTTAAAGCCATCCATAGTATAGATCTTAAAGCATGAATATGAATGTTTTAACAAAAATATCCATTTTAAGAATAGGTAAATCTGAGTTTATTTTTGTAAAAAATCATATAAATATTTGCTTCCGCGCCCGAATTTTATATTTTTTTATAATACTTTAGCTAAAAGAAAACATTGCAACAACAAAATTGCTATTTCAAGTGTGGCAGGTATTCTAGAATCCAGCACATGTAGCTTACAATATACAACGTATTCATCAAGAATAGGTAAAATCTGACTTTATTTTCTAAAATATCATCTAAGTGTTCGCTTCCGCGCCCGATTATTATAATTTTTCATCATATTTTTCTAAAAGAAAACATTGCATCAAGAAAATTGCTATTTCAAGTGTGGTAGGTATTCTAGAATCCAGCCCATGTAGCTTACAATATACAACGTATTCATTAAAATGACACCCGAAAAATGAATGTTTATTATCTGATTGATACCACGTTTTGGTCACTTTTGCATGTTCAATGCTTAAACCCAACCATAGTATAGATCCTAAAGCATGAATATGAATGTTTTAACAAAAATATCCATTTCAAGAATAGGTAAAATCTGACTTTATTTTTGAAAAAAATCATATAAATATTTGCTTCAGCGCCCGAGTTTTATAATTATTTATCATATTTTAGCTAAAAGACAACATTGCAACAAGAAAATTGCTATTTCAAGTGTGGTAGGTATTCTAGAATCCAGCCCATGTAGCTTACAATATATAACGTATTCATCTAGAATAGGTAAAATCTGACTTTATTTTTCTAAAAAATCATATAAATATTTGCTTTAGCGCCCGAGTTTTATAATTCTTCATCATATTTTAGCTAAAAGAAAATATTGCAACAAGAAAATTGCTATTTCAAGTGTGGTAGGTATTCTAGAATCCAGCCCATGTAGCTTACAATATATAACGTATTCATCTAGAATAGGTAAAATCTGACTTTATTTTTCTAAAAAATCATCTAAATATTCGCTTTCGCGCCCGAATTTTATAATTCTTCATCATAATTTAGCTAAAAGAAAACATTGCAACAAGAAAATTGCTATTTCAAGTGTGGTAGGAATTCTAGAATCCAGCCCATGTAGTGTGACGAAGTGTTCGTCACAATGCCCACATACCTGCCTTCCTCGTTGCTCCACCAGGTCACAACACCGACTTCACGAGGTCCGGACCGCACACCGGGTTAAGCGAACCCGCCGTCGAAACCAGTAGCCCCCAACCGCGGTAAACACCTTCAGGAGGCGGTGCGACATCTCCAACAGTCTGCCGGATTCCCGAATAGTGAGTCAAAACTTTCACTATGTCAACCTAAAACCACAGCACTTGAGGGAGCAATAATAAATACATTTTAACACTTACCGCTGTTACTTTTCCTTATCTTTTCTTGCTATTTTCGCAGTTTCCAAATTTTCACAAAAACACCTGTTCGCCGCGCCAGCGCGTACGCACGACCGCAGTACTGCCAACTTCGAACGCAAAACGCTTCGGAATCTCGAATTCCCATGATACATTTTTATAAAATATGTAAATCAGATCAAATACAATACAAAACTCTGTAAAGCCAAGGGAAGTGATTTTGCGAATTTTTAAAATAAAAATCAATTTATTAAACGAAAATAATAATACATAAATTCAATCTGTCTCACATTAAAATCAGTAGCTACAGGATTCATTAATTTTTGGATATAAATACGACCGCCGGGGCCGTATTTCTTTAGTCTACGACGACTATAACTTCTAACAATCAACCGAGAAGAGAATCAATCCGTTTCCGTACCGTTCCGTTCCGAATCGAGTCTTTTTGTAAGTTGCTTGTTTATTTTTGCATTTTTCTTGACTTCCGCTGCTGTCAGAGGATACAGGTTGGTAGCTTCTACCGCCGTTCCTCAGAGCCTTCAGCTCGCTGCATTCCACGCCTAAGGGGAAGCTCCGTAGGTGGTTACCACCGCGTGTTTCTACGGCTGTTGCGCAGATCCGCGTGTTAACTTAGTAGCTTTTTTTCTCACTGCTTTACGTTCCGTAGTTATCGGAGAAGACCCGTTGGTGGCTCCCCACCGCGAACTTCGTCGACGGCTGAGTAGAACCGCGATTAGTTTGTCACTGATCACTTCCTACGGCTCAGTAAAAAACTAGCTGTAGTAATTTTAGTACATTAAAATATTAAACTTACTTTTGCCTACCTGTGCTAAACCTTGGCCCGAACGACCTAGAGTTCCCGTGGCATACGTCACTTTTGACGCCTGAGAACAACCCGACATCCTGCAAGAGAACCCACGACATCGCGGACCAACAACATCCAGCAGCGGCCCAAGTGATCGTCGCAGTAGCTTACAATATACAACGTATTCATTAAAATGACACCCGAAAAATGAATGTTTATTATCTGATTGGTACCACGTTTTGGTCACTTTTGCATGTCCAATACTTAAATCCATCTATAGTATAGATACTAAAGCATGAATATGAATGTTTTAACAAAAATATCCATTTCAAGAATATATAAAATCTGACATTATTTTTGAAAAACATCATATAAATATTTGCTTCAGCGCCCGAGTTTTATAATTCTTCATCATATTTTAGCTAAAACAGAACATTGCAACAAGAAAATTGCTATTTAAAGTGTGGTAGGTATTCTAGAATCCAGCACATGTAGCTTACAATATACAACTTATTCATCAAGAATAGGTAAAATCTGACTTTATTTTTCTAAAAAATCATATAAATATTTGCGTCCGCGCCTGCCCTTTATAATTCTTCATCATATTTTAGCTAAAAGAAAATATTGCAACAAGAAAATTGCTATTTCAAGTGTGGTAGGTATTCTAGAATCCAGCCCATGAAGCTTACAATATACAACGTATTCATTAAAATGACACCTGAAAATAGAATGTTTATTATTTGATTAATACCACGTTTTGGTCACTTTTGCATGTCCAATGCTTAAAACCATCCTTAGTATAGAACCTAAAGCATGCATATGAATGTTTTAACAAAAGTATCCATTCCAAGAATAGGTAAAATCTGACTTTATTTTTGTAAAAAATCATATAAATATTAGCTACCGCGCCCGAATTTTATATTTTTTTGTTATATTTTAGCGAAAAGAAAACATTGCAACAACAAAATTGGTATTTCAAGTGTGATAGGTATTCTAGAATCCAGCACATGTAGCTTACAATATACATCGCATTCATTAAGAATAGGTAAAATCTGACTTTAATTTTGTAAAAAATCATATAAATATTTGTTTTCGCGCCCGAATTTTATAATGCTTTATCATATTTTAGCTAAAAGAAAACATTGCAACAAGAAAATTGCTATTTTAAGTGTGGTAGGTATTCTAGAATCCTGCCCATGTAGCTTACAATATAGAACTTATTCATTAAAATGACACCCAAAAATTGAATGTTTATTATCTAATTGGTACCATGTTTTGGTCACTTTTGCATGTCCAATGCTTAAAACCATCCATAGTATAGATCCTAAAGCATGTATATGAATGTTTTAACAAAAAACTATATATTGTCGTTAGACAGGTAGCACGTTTTTTTATTGCTCTGCGAATATTACAATTTTTCTTTAGAAATACTACGATTTTGTCGTGAAGTTACGTTCTGTGTTGTTATCATATCAGTGCTTTAAGTGTTTGTGATATTTGTTCTACACCATCTTGATCCAGATACAAGATTTTTGAGATTTTATCTGCCCATAAGTGATGCACTAAAAATAAAATTTTAAATTTTTATAAGTGTTGTATAAACTAGCCCGTGCGAATTTCTGCCAAAACTCACAGAGTTCATCGACCTGCAATAGACCAGATAAGTAGTAATCAATATCTTTTCATTCATCACGAACATCACAAACATGGTCAGCTCCTGCTTTACCTGTAACAATAACGTCAACAGATCAAATCCAGGGTTGGCTTGTACCGGGCCATGTAAATTTTTTTATCATTTTACTTGCGCATCATTAAACGGAAATGAGAGATCGGTAATAACATCATCTAGCAATATAAAATGGATGTGTAATTCTTGCAATACTAATCCTAACAATTCCACCATTAATCCAGAATTGTCATCAATCATTACTAATCTGCAAGAACTAAGAAAATCCATTGAATTTTGCAGCCTGAAATTAGATGATTTTGAATCTAAATTCAACGATCTTTTTAATAAAGTTAAAATAGTGGACGAATTAAATATGAGAACGAGACATTAAAAATAAAAATAGCGGATCTAGAACAGAGATCTAGATTAAACAATTTAGAAATTGTAGGGATTCCTGAAAAAAATAATGAAAATTTAATAAATTTAACAAATAAACTCAGCAACGTTATAAAATACCCTATAACAGAAAATGACATAGACGCAATCCACCGGGTTTCATCATTTAATTACAGGAAAGATCAACCTAAAAATATTATAGTTCGCTTCACGTCAAGGATAAAAAAAGAAAATTTCATAGCTAATGCCCGAAAAATACAGAACTTAAATGGCAGACAATTAGATTTCTCCGAGGATAAATTGATCTACATTAATGAGCACTTGAGTCCTAACAATAAAATACTGCTAAATAAAGTGAAATCCGCGGCCAGTCAGTATAAATACAAATTTGTGTGGATAAAATCATGTAAAATATTTGTCCGTAAAAACGAAACTGCACCAATCATTGTTGTAAATAATGAACAAGATATAAAAAAATTAAATAAAGTGCCATATCCTCAATATAGCTATTATAATCAAAATTAATAAAATCTTATGGATCCAGAATTAAAAGTATATTATCAAAACGTTCGAGGAATTAAAACAAAACTAATGAATATTTACAATGAGCTTTCCATCCATCAGTACGATCTAGTCATACTAACTGAAACGTGGTTAAATGATAGTGTCTTAAATTCTGAGTTTTGTGACACACGCAAATATAGTGTTTATAGACGCGACAGATATAACTCTAATTCTGAGCAAGGAGGTGGCGTACTCATTCTCACCAACACTAAACTCCAAGCCAAAGTCCAACAATCCTGGAGCTCCCCTGCAGAAGACATTTGGGTTACGGTGTCCTTCAGTAACATCATGCTACATGTGTGTTGTGTTTACATTCCTCCTTCATCCGATCCTGATCTATACACCGAATTCTTTAACAAACTTATTGACATTGGTTTAAATAACAACGATAGTGAATTGTTAGTGGTCGGGGATTTTAATCTTCCATTCATCAATTGGTCTGCAACTCACAATTACTTCATACCTAACCCCTTAAAAAGAAATAATACACATACGTCACTCTTCAATACTATGAGCATTTGTAGTTTTCAACAGTACAACGGCACTTTCAATTGTAATGAACGCATTTTAGATCTAGTCTTAAGCACAATACACAGCAAAGTAAAGCGTAGTCATTCTCCCCTAAGTAACATCGACATACATCATCCACCTTTAGATATTTCAATTAAAACTAGAACTTATAACCAATTACCCACCAATAATCATAACATTTTAAATTTCAATAATTTAGACTACGATAATATTATTTATAAATTATCATGCGTTAATTGGGAACATAGATTAAACTCGGATGATGTCAATGTGAATGTTGATATTTTCTACAGTATTTTGAGTTCTATAATAAACCCCTTACAAAAAAAATCTAATAATTCATATCCAGAATGGTTTAGCTTAGAATTAATTAAAATAATAAAAGAAAAACACAAAATACATAGAAAATGAAAAACTTACGGCAGAATATTAGATTACGTACTATTTTTTACCTTACGTGATAGAGTAAAAACAAAAACGAAGCAGGATTTCAATAACTATATACAATTAATACAGAAAAATATAAAATTAAATCCTAAATCGTTTTGGAATTACTCTAAGACATTAAAAAAATCTAATTGTATGCCTAGTTCTCTATATTACAATGACAAAGAAGCAAATAATGGTCAAAATGTATGTAACTTATTAGCTGACTATTTTGAATCTGCGTTTGTTAATAGTAACTCTTCCTTGCAGTCCAATACAGTAAATATACATGACTCAAATCCCACAATTCTAAATTCTGTTCTAATGAATGAACAAATGATTTTTGAATATATTTCCACTTTAGATATAAATAAAGGTTATGGACCCGATCAGATACCTCCTAAATTCATTAGAACCTGCGCTCACTATCTCTCTAAGCCACTTCACATTATTTACAGTCAGTCACTAAAAAATGGAATCTTTCCAGACCCATGGAAAGTCTCTTATATAAAACCCATTTTTAAATCTGGTAACGCAAATGATGCCACGAACTATAGGCCTATATCACTGATGTCATCTTTTGGAAAAATTTTTGATGCTCTAGTAACAAAACAACTAAAATCAAAACTGGAACACATGATAATACCAGAGCAGCACGTTTTTTGTTCAGGTAGATCGGTAATAAGTAATTTAATACCATTCAAAGAATATTTGAGTTCGAACATGGACAGAAAGAAACAAGTAGATGTGGTATACACAGACTTTAGTAAGGCCTTTGATCGTATCCATCACCCTACAATTATATCAAAATTAGATAAGATTGGAATACATGGTTCGTTATTAAGATGGATCGAGTCATATATATCTTTCAGATCGCAGCTTGTTTATTGCAATGGTTTTAAATCTCGAAATATCCTAGTTACATCAGGAGTCCCTCAAGGATCGCATCTTGGACCATTTCTGTTCAATTTATTTATTAACGACATTGCTTATTGTTTCCAACATTCAAACTTTCTATTTTACGCTGACGATCTGAAAATATATAAAACAATAATGTGTAATAATGACTGTATGGAACTGCACGATGATCTCAATCGCTTCTTTACATATTGCAAAAGGAATTATTTATCAATAAACATCAAAAAATGTCATATTGTTAATTTCACAAGTAATCATACTACCATAAATTTTTCATACAATTTGAACAGCATTAACATTAATAATATGACATCAGTAAAGAATTTAGGTGTAACCTTTGATTCTAAATTAACAGATAATTCACACATAGACAAAATGATTAATTGTGCATTCAAAACACTGGGCTTTATAATAAGAAGTTGCAAACACTTTACTGATCCATATTGCTTAATACAAATGATTAATTCACTTGTTAGATCTAAATTAGAATATGCTTCAGTTATTTGGAAACCCTCATACAGTAACAACATTCAATTAATTGAAAATATTCAAAAAAGATTTATGTATTTCCTATGTGTCAAATTTAAAGTACAAGCTTATGACTATGAAGCAAGACTCAAATATTTTCATATGAGTAAACTTGAGAACAGAAGAACTTATGCTGATATGATATTACTGTATAAAATATTTAATAATATGATAGAAAGTAGCTCCTTTATTGTTAACTTTAATACACATGTTCCACATAAAACAACACGAAACAATAATTTATTTTATTTGAACAAAACATTAACAAATAGCCACAAAAATTCCCCAATAAACAGATTAATGTCAACATATAACCACAGATTTCAGCACATCGACATCTTCAACATAACTCTTAATTCTCTAAAAAGGGAACTGAAGTCTTTGCTATTGACATAAGCACCTACTTTATAAGGGAGGTATTGTTTTTGGTCAGATTTCTCAAGTGTGAGTTTTTAACATATGAGCACGAATTAAGGTCCCTAGAATACGATTTTACTGTTTTTAGCGTGATGTCTGTATGTGTGTCTGTGTGTATGTGTGTGTGTCTGTGACGATTTTTCGTCCACGATAACTCCAATACGATACAAGTAAAAAATATAATATTTGGTATTTAAGACTTGTATTCAAATATGATGAACTGATTAGATTTTGACTACAATTGGTTAACCAGAAGTAGTACTTTACTTGAAGCTTTAAACCGTTTTTCCTAAAAAATACCTATAAATACCATATTTTCGCAAATTTCGTTATTATAAATATAAAGATTCTTTAATTTTCTACCGATCTGCATAATTACGTTTATATATGACTTCTAGCTAGATAGAAAAAAAATATATAAATTATAATAATTTTACATATCGTTTAGGCTGAGAAATTTCGATAAAACAGATGAGTTATTCATCTGTTCACAAAATTTGACATATAATGTCAAATTTGATGTAAGTAAGTGTAAAAGATAAAATATGTAAAAAATAAGTAATTTTATTGCAAAATTTAAAAAGATGGAAGAAATATATTAGGAATGTATTTGCATGCGTGAATCAAAGTAAGTTCGGTTCCGGTTTTAAAATCGTGAAAAATAGCTGACATATTAGTCATACAATTTTTAGGAAGGAAATTTTAGGTATGAAATGAATTAAAAATATTCTGACTGCGCAATAACAAACTAATTTTAAAACAATAAATTAAATGTATTGAAAAACTTATGTAGAATATATTACTAGAGTGGCGATTTTTTTTTGTAATTTTATTTGTCATTTTAATATACTACCTTGTGTCATGACAATATTTGTATTAATGTATGTAATTGTCAATTTATGGGAACCCATTATTGGTTTTAATTAACTGTTGGTTCTCCTATGTACCAAAAATAAAATAAAATAAAATAAAAATATCCAATTCAAGAATAGGTAAAATCTGACATTATTTTTGTAAAAAATCATATAAATACTTGCTTCAGCGCCCGAGTTTTATAATTCTACATCATATTTTAGCTAAAAGAAAACATTGCAACAAGAAAATTGATATTTCAAGTGTAGTAGGTATTCTAGAAACCAAACCATGTAGTTTACAATATACAACGTATTCATCAAGAATATGTAAAATCTGACTAAATTTGTGTAAAAAATCATATAAATATTTGCTTTCGCGCCCGAAATTTATAATTTTTTATCATATTTTAGCTAAAAGAAAACATTTCAACAAGAAAATTGCTATCTCATGTCTGGTAGGTATTCTAGATTCCAGCCCATGTAACTTACAATATACAACGTAATCATTAAAATGACACCCGGAAATTGTATGTTTATTATCTAATTGGTATTACGTTTTAGTCACTTTTGCATGTCCAATGCTTAAAACCATCCATAGTATAGATCCTAAAGCATGAATATGAATGTTTTAACAAAAATATCCATTTCATGAATAGGTAAAATCTGACTTTATTTTTGTAAAAAATCATATAAATATTTGCTTCCGCGCCCGAATTTTATAATTCTTCATCATATTTTAGCTAAAAGGAAATATTGCAACATGAAAATTTCTATTTCAAGTATGGTAGGTAATCCAGAATTCAGCTCATGAAGCTTACAATATACAACGTATTCATTAAAATGACACCCGAAAATTGAATGTTTTTATCTGATTGGTACCACGGTTTGGTAACTTTTGCAAGTCCAATGCTTAAAACCATCTATAGTATGGATCCTAAAGCATGAATATGAATGTTTTAACAAAAATATCCATTTCAAGAATAGGTAAAATGTGAGTTTATTTTTGTAAAAAATCATATAAATATTTGCTTCCGCGCCCGAATTTTACAATTCTTTATCATATTTTAGCTATAAGAAAACATTGCAACAAGAAAATTGCTATTTCAAGTTTGGTAGGTATTCTAGAATCCAGCCCATGTAGCTTAAAATATAAAACGTATTCATCATGAATAGGTAAAATCTGACTTTATTTTTGTAAATAATCATATGAATATTTGCTTCCGCGCCTGAATTTTATAATTTTTCATCATATTTTAGCTAAAAGAAACCATTGCAACAAGAAAATTGCTATTTCAAGTGTGGCAGGTATTTTAGAATCCAGCCCATGTAGCTTACAATATACCACGTATTCATCAAGATTAGGTAAAATCTGACTTTATTTTTGTAAAAAATCATATAAATATTTGCTTCCGTGCCCGAATTTTGTAAATCTTCATCATATTTTAGCTAAATGAAAACATTGCAACAAGAAAATTGCTATTGCAAGTGTGGTAGGTATTCTAGGATCCAGCCCATGTAACTTACAATATACACCGTATTAATTAAAATGACACCCAAAAATTTAATGATTATTATCTGATTGGTACCACGTTTTGGTCACTTTTGCATGTCCTATGCTTAAAACCATCCATAGTATAGATCCTAAAGCATGAATATGAATGATTTAACAAAAATATCCATTTCAAGAATAGGTAAAATCTGACTTTATTTTTGTAAAAAATCATATAAATATTTGCTTCCGCGCCCGAATTTTCTTTATCCTATTTTAGCTACAAGAAAACATTGCAACAAGAAAATTGCTATTTCAAGTGTGGTATGTATTCTAGAATCCAGCCCATGTAGCTTAAAATATACAACGTATTCATTAAAATGACACCCGAAAATTAAATGTTTATTAACTGATTCGTACCACGTTTTGGTTACTTTTGCATGTCTAATGCTTAAAACCGTCCATAGTATAGATCCTATAGCATGAATATGCATGTTTTAACAAAAATATCCATTTCAAGGATAGGTAAAATCTGACTTTATTTTTGTAAAAAATCATATAAATATTTGCTTCCGTTCCCGAATTTTATAAGTCTTTATCCTATTTTAGCTAAAAGAAAACATTGCACCAAGAAAATTGCTGTTTTAAGTGTGGTAGGTTTTCTTAAAACCAGCCCATGTAGCTTAAAATATACAAAGTATTCATCAAGAATAGGTAAAATCTGACTATATTTTTGTAAAAAATGAAATAAATATTTGGTTCCGCGCCCTTATTTTATAATTCTTCATCATATTTTAGCTAAAAGAAAACATTGCAACAAGAAAATTGCTATTTTAAGTGTGGTAGATATTGTAGAATCCAGCCCATGTATCTTACAATATACAACGTATTCATCAAGAATAGGTAAAATCTGACTTTATTTTTGTAAAAAATCATATAAATATTTGCTTCCGCGCCCGAATTTTATAATTCTTCATCATATTTTAGCTAAAGAAAACATTGCAACAAGAAAATTGCTATTTCAAGTGTGGTAGGTATTCTAGAATCCAGCCCATGTAGCTTACAATTTACATCGTATTCATTAAAATGACATCCGAAAATTGAATGTTTATTATCTGATTGGTACCAAGTTTTGGTCACTTTTGCATGTCCAATGCTTAAAACCATCCATAGTATAGATCCTAAAGCATGAATATGAATGATTTAACAAAAATATCCATTTCAAGAATAGGTAAAATCTGACTTAATTTTTGTAAAAAATCATATAAATATTTGCTTCCGCGCCCGAATTTTATAAGTCGTTATCCTATTTTAGCTAAAAGAAAACATTGCAACAAGAAAATTGCTCTTTCAAGTGTGGTAGGTATTCTAGAATCCAGCCCATGTGGCTTACAATATACAACGTATTCATTAAAATGACACCTGAAAATTGAATGTTTTAACCTGATTGGTACTACGTTTTGGTCACTTTTGCATGTCCAATGCTAAAATTATCCATAGTATAGATCCTAAAGCATAGTAGTATAGCTAGGATCGTTCGGCCGCACTTCCGGTGTTCTCGATGACCGTGGTCATCCACATCGACCATTCTTCAGCTGAAGACATCCGGTATGTTAGTTCTTCACGTTCTTTTTGCACAACCCTTTCGAATCCGAACTCCTTCGATGCTTCACCCCCGTCACTCTTCACTTCACCCCCTCGTCACCGTTAGGGGTACACTCTTCACTTCACGCCTCGTCCCCTTTAGGGGTGTACTCTTCACTTCAACCCTCGTCTTTTTTAGGAGTACACTCTTCACTTCACCCCCTTGTCCCCTTTAGGAGTGCACTCTCCACTTTGGATTGCAGTGCTCCCTGGGACGCACTCTCCACTTCAGTTTGTAGGGCCTATGGAGGTTGCACTCTCTACATTAGAATGGAGTGCCTATGGAGGTGCACTCTCCATATTAGAATGGAGTGCTTATAAAGGTGCACTCTCCACTTTAGTGAGGGGTGTTCATGTGGTGCACTCTCCACTTCAGTTAGAAGTGCCTATTAAGTGCACTTTCTACTTCAGTTCGGAGTGCTCATTGGGGTGTATTCTCCACTTCAGTGAGGGGTGCCTATGAAGTACACTCTCCACTTCAGTTATGAGTGCCTTTTGTGGGGTGCACTCTCCACTTTAGTTAGAAGTGGGGGATGCAGTCTCCACTTCAATCCACTTTAGTTGGCAGTGCCCAGGTTAAGAATATGGATCCAGGATCTATTTCGTCGCGCGCGCGCGAAATATAAATTTTTATGATTTTTAATCTGGGATCTGGGTCTGGAATATGGAATATGAATTTTAATGATTTTTGATCTGGGATCTGGATCTGGGTCTGGAATCTGGATCTGGGTCTGGAATCTGGATCTGGGTCTGGAATCTGAATCTGGATGTGAGTTTGAATAAATGAAAAAAAAATACATTTTATATATTTATTTATTTATTTTCGTAAAAACAGTATTATAAATATCTTAAAAACAACAATTACAATTATTCATATTTGTACATAAATTTAATTTGGTTATTATATATGTAACACATTTACATCGACAATAAGAGAAAGATTTACATAATATGCATGCCATTCCATCAACTTGTACTTTAGGTATAGGGAAACATTTTAGTTCACAACAATATTCTTCCTTTGTGGTAACTTCTGTGTTGGCGGCTGAGGTGGTTGCAGTGGCGATGTTGTTTGTTTGATTATGAATAAATTCACATGAATAATTATATTTTTGATGTTCTTTTAAAGAGTCATCTCCCTGTATCCAGTTGTATAGTTCAATAGTACAAAAAGCACAGCGAGCAATGTCAAGAAAGCCTACGTAATAGAATCCAGCTTTTGCTAGATGTATTGGTTTTATGAATTTATTTGGCCAGCCGTTAAATGTAGCCAAACGTGCTTCTTCATTTGTCATATCATTTTTGAGTTGATGTAGAATCTGCATTGCCTGTACAAATAAGAAATAAAATAGTTAATAATAAATACAACGTAAAGTAAATATATATATATATATATATATATATATATATATATATATATACTTTGAAATTTAGTTTGTTGATCAACTCTATAATCTGAAAAAAAATAATAATAAAATAAAAATAAAAATAATAAGAATTTTAAATTATATTTACTTCGTAACTTGACTTGCTGTACTATGTAATTTGCATTCTGGCTGTTGTGGACTACTGTGTGTTTTAAATACTGAGTTTGTTTTATATACTACAAAATGTTGTGTATTAATCAGTAGAAATATATAATTAACCATATTTTTTTCTATAAATACGTTATGAAAAACCATGAATTCCTGTATACAAGTTAGTTACGAACACGTGTTAATCAGTACAAAACTAATGAACCACATACAAGTTGATATTTCATAAAATTATCAAAACCATGAATTCCTGTTTTTAAAATTTAGTTTGATAGAGAGAAAAAATAATGACCCTCATACAAGCTGATATTTCATTATATTTTAGATTATGCATATATAAACTTATAAAAGCAAATACCAGTATATTTGATTACCAGTCGTAGCAGCTGAACAAAGAGATTCGATTGTTACAGTTTTACAAACAGACTTAAAGTATTTCTTATTATTTTATTCTACTACAAACATACTTAAATTATACTTCTTTTTTTGTTTAGGAAATTAAACGATTACCCGTCATAGCAGCTAAACGGAGAGATTCAATTGTTACAGTTATTCAAACATACTTAAGGTATTTTTTATTATTTTATTCTATTACGAACACACTTAAGTTATATATTTTTTGTTCAGAACATAAAACGGATCATGAAGTATATTGTAGATGTTCAAGGATTCTAGGTAAAGGAGTTTATATTAAAAGAAATTACAATAATGTGCGAAGACAATAACTTAGAACATTTTATATTACTTCCACCGTATCCGTAGACAAATTTAAATTCAAAAGAAAAACAAAATGTGTTTTAGTTGAAAATTAATTTTCATGGAATAGATTGGCATGATGGATATGTCAATTATTTTGAATTTATGAATTACATATTACCCAACATATTAAAGAATGCCACAACAATATACGTTAAAGGTGACCAGAAAAAAAAATTCTATCATCTTTAAATTTAAATATCCATATAATTGATATGGATCACGCACCATCACTATTTAATTGTAAAGTGGAACAACAAAAATGTTTATTCCATAAAAACAATTCAGTATCATGATATGTGGCTTATGTATAAGAAAGCTGAAGCTTCCTTTTGGGTAGCTGAAGAGGTCGATCTTTCAAAAGATTTACATGATTGGAATAATAAACTCAATAAAGATGAGAAATATTTTATTTCACATATATTAGCATTTTTCGCAGCTTCATATGGAATTGTGAATGAGAATCTTGTTGAAAGATTCAGTCACGAAGTACAAGTAACGGAAGCACGTTGCTTTTATGGTTTACAAATTGCAATTGAAAATATTCACTCTGAAATGTACAGTTTACTTTTTGACACATACATTGAAAACTCTGAAAAGAAGCAATTTTTATTTAATGCAATAGAAACAATTCCATGTGTGAAGAAGAAGGCTGATTGGGCTTTAAGATGGATATCAAGTACATCTACATTTGGTGAAAGAATTGTAGCGTTTGCAGCCGTTGAGGGAATATTTTTTTCGGGTAGTTTTGCTGCTATTTTTTGGTTAAGAAGTCGAGGAGCCAGGACTAACATTCAGCAATGAACTAATATCACGTGATGAAGGTCTACATTGTGATTTTGCATGCTTAATGTTTAAACATTTACAACAGAGACCATCTTGTGAAAAAATTGTTGAAATTATCCGTGATGCAGTTAATATAAAACAAGATTTTTTTACTGAAACATTACCTGTACGTTTGTTAGGAATGAAGTGTGAACTAATGAGTCAATATATTGAATTTGTTGCTGATAGATTACTCTTAGAGTTAGGATTTGAAAAGCTATATAATTCTAAAAATCAATTTAGTTTTATGGAGTTAATATCACTAGAAGGTAAAACTAATTTTTCCGAAAAGAAAGTTGGTGAATATCAGAAATGTGGAGTTATGAATAAGATTGATGGTGTTTTTAGAACAGATGTAGATTTTTAAATATTTATAATAATTTGTAATAATGGAGAAAAATATTAAAAAAGTTTGTTTTAATGATAAAGTAATAGTACATTACCTTTGTGTGGCAGTTTGCTTCACAGAATGCACGTAAAGGAAATTGGGAAATGTATTCACGTGATAGGGAAAGATTTCAACAAAGGATTAAGAGATTTGAATTATTATACAAAAATATTATTAAATAAAATTTATTGTACCATTATATTTATTGTAAAACAATAAGAAAAATCTTATAATTTAATATATATTTTATCATTTTCCCACACAGTGTTATATTTTGTTTTAATTTTTTTACTTATGTAACAAAAAAAAATGAAACAAATTAAAAATAAACAAAGAAAGAAACAAAAATATTACTTTTGAATAATAATACATGAATCGTCGTCGTCGTCGTCGTCATCGTCGTCATCATTCTTCTTACACGTTTCACCTGCTAAAAAGCAGAAAAAAACATAATTATTTATTTATTATTAATAATAAAATTGTTACTTACAGATTATTTCATACGAGCGTTTATACTCTAGCAGTTTCTCGATAGGGGTACATTTAATGTTTAATTTGGTTGTAGTTGTATTTGCCTGCGCTGTTGCAACATCATCATCATCATCATTATAATCTATTTTAAGTGTACACAAACTTTTTGTCTTATTTTTTACATCTGTTTCATTATTATTATCGATAATATATTCTTCTTCCCAATCATTAATCTGTTGTATATTGCAATCTCCTTCTATATTATTTATATTATCAATTTCCATTAAATTATTTTCGTTGAGACTGTTATTATAATCTTCATCATCATCATTGATAATTACAACAAACTCATTTAAATTGTCATTATTTATTATCCTATAATTGTTATTAATTATTAATAAAATAGTAACACTAACATAAACAAATTATTACTTATCAATATTCTCCTTATTAACAGAGAGTAAAATATCTAAAACTTCTTTATCTTGGAAATATTGTATATTATTTTGAATTATCTTATTATTATCCTCGTTTTCTTTATAATTTAGTAAATCCGTTTCAATTTGATTTAATTTTACTAAAACTTGTTGTCTGAAAACCTTTGCTTGTTTGTTCTGATTTATTATTTTGTTTTCAATTTGGTCAAGTTTATTGTAAATTTCAAATGCTAAATGTTTAACTCTCCATCTAGTAAACATAAATATTTAAATTAAAATTTTAATAAATAACTTAAATAAAAAATCTACTTACAGTTGTCACAGACACACTTACAAGCACACAAAAAGTAATCTACAACTGCAATGAGTAATAGGAGGAGAAAATTTGCACTTTTAAAGTAAATTATATCTCTTGTGGTTAGTGTTATCAGAGGCAAGGAGTGGTGGAATAAACATTTTTTAAGATTTTTTTACTTTAATATGTTATCAATGTACGTATATATTAAATTAAAAGACTAGTTATTTGTAGAAATAGGTAGAAAACAGGTGCAATAATGATCGAACACCGTTGGAGCATTTTAAAAACTGATTTGCCTTTCATAATAGAAAATATTATAATTTTTCCTATAAAACAGATTTATTATAATTACAGTCTAGCAGTTAGACATCAAGTGACTTCTATTTGTTTGTTTCTTTCGTATAAAAGTATATAGGAATTTAAGGTATAAGTTTATAAGTACATAAATATATTTAATAAAAACATTTATTAAAAAAAAAATAGTACATATTACTAAAAATTATATAAATTACTTATTCTATGTAACCAATTTTTTAGTTGTTTAAACACACTTATTTTAGCACATTCTATATTAAACAAAGATAAATCAAATTGTTCTGCCTTTACAAGTTTATTGGTAAATTCATTAAACGAATAGTAATTTTTGTTTTTGAAAAAATAGATTAGTCCATCAATGTAACAAAATACTCCATCAATATTTGTAGGTATTTCTGGAAATTTCTTATAAACATATGAATATTCTTGAATAGCTAAATTACATTCGTTTAACTCGGAACAAAATGTATTACTATAAAAAATAAATGTATGACCTTGATATGAATTGAATATACCTGTAATATTATTTATATTTCGTAAGGATATATAATTTTCTACTTCTAATGATGGAAACTTAATATTATAAATTTTATCAGCAACAATTACAATATTACCGTTTGGCCTCTGATAAATTGCTGAAATGTCACTAAAATTTTTAATAAACGGTATCCATGTTTTCAAATAAACAGGTTTGTAATTAAAAGTATTATCTAACAAATTATTTATCCATACCCATTCATTATATATTATATATAAATTTTCTTTAATAACTAAAAATTTATTTAATTTTTCATTAATGTTGCTGTTTGAGATTTTAATTGTTGTCAGCTCCGTATATTGTGAAAGGTACACCGCATATTTGCCAATGTCAACGCCATATACGCTTCTCTGTATTTTTTGTAGTTTATAGTTAGTGGCGCTGTCGCTAGCGAATTTGGTTGGTTTAAAATTCGTACAAGGACAAGTTCTGTTCGGTTCCTGCTTTGTTGCGCCAAAGTTGTTTTGTATCGCTCCACAACAATCCATTGTTGTACTGCTCCAGTAAAGTATTTACATTTGTTATATCTGTTATTTTGTATAGTTTTTGGTTGTGCTGTGAGTAAATAGATAAGTGTTTTTCGCGTGGTTGTGTGAAAGTGAGATTTACGACCTCACCATTGTTACAATCATCCATACTCGATATCCTGGGTATCCATCCCTGTTATCCCGCACATTTTTTGGTCCTTCGAGCCGGATTATCCGAGTTTTTCCACCCTTAAAACCACGTGCAAAACCTGTCAAATCCTTGTCCATGCGCATAGCCTGTCAAATCCTAATCCAGTGTCATCCACCCATCCTTTGTTAATTCTAACCTCGCAAACCTGCGTGTAGAATCACGATAACTTCGAAGTCATCGCCAAACCGTTCCGTTTTCGCGTCCGTAACCTTCACCAGGTTCAACAATGGCTGAAGTGTTGCGCCACCAGAAAGAGTTGACGGAACAGATCCGGAAGTTACCGCTGGCACTCCGTACGCAGCTGTCGAAAGAAGAAATAACACCGACAAGCAAGCTGATCGACAGCGCGCTTGCCAACCTACAGAGACATTGGGATGACTTTCTGACTAACCACCACTCTTTTAGAGCAGAGAAGGGCTCAGAAGTGACGGTGTACTTCGTTGAAGATCACTTCTCCGCCACAGAGCTCTTGTACTTGACGGGTGTCGCTATCCTGGAGGCCCTCCGTCCTTCGCCACCACCGCCAGCTCCAGTTGTCGCTCCAGTTCAACCGCCAAAGGCTTCCCTTCCGCCTCTACCTAAGGTAAACCTGCCGGAGTTCTCCGGGTCATACTTGGAATGGGAGGCATTCCACGACGCCTTTCAGGGTCTCGTGATAGACCGTGACGATGTTCCCGACGTCCAGAAGCTGCTCCTCCTCAAGGCAGCACTGAAAGGTGAAGCCGCACTCCTAGTGCGTACCATGGCCACCACGGCAGCGAACTTCCAGGGAGCCTGGGACGCCGTCTGCGCCAGGTACCGGAACAGTCGGCTTCTGGTAAGTGCTCACCTGTCGGCACTGTTCGACCTGCCCCAGGTATCGAAAGAGTCCGCGCGCGACCTGCGGGCCCTGATCGACCGAGCACGGGAAGAGATAAGATCACTCGAGCAGCTAGGGCGACCTGTAGACAAGTGGGACGACGTCATCGTGTTCTTACTCCTCCGTCGCCTGGACTCCGCATCCCGCCGAGCATGGGAGTTGCATCTCGCTTCCATAGATGCGACTCAAACGTTGGTGAACCCCGACTACAAGTTGGAACAGCCGACACTCAAGCAGCTCGAGGCCTTCTTCGAGATGCGTATCCGCGCATTAGAGATGTCGGCCCCGCTGAGCCCACCTGCCCGCTTCATAACGGCCTCCAACGCGAAGGCTGCGCCACTTCGCTCACACCAGGTCTCTGCAAGCGTCAAGAACACGAACTGCTTGTTCTGCGGAGACTCGCACTCCAACTTCTCCTGCTCATCGTTCCGGGAGAAGTCTCCACAAGAGCGTCTGTCCGAGGTCAAGCGACTTCGGCTCTGCTTCAACTGCCTGGGTTCTCACCAGCGTAACGCATGCAGATCCACGAAGACGTGCTCCAAGTGCAGCCAGACGCACAACACGCTGCTGCACGACGCTTTCCCATCCAGTTCTGTTACAGGTTCGGCCAGTCCTCCAGAAAGAGCTGCTGCTCTCCATACCTCCACGGTCTCTAGTCACTCCACGCACCAGGGCACATCCCGTGCCATGGTTCTCCTGACCACAGCGCTGGTCACCATCTGTTCGCCCAGCGGACAGCGCGTACAGACACGCGCGCTCCTCGACACCGGGTCCGAGGTGTCTTTCATCTCTGAAGACATTGTGCAATGTCTTGGTCTAGCCAGGCGGCGCTCCCACGTCAAGGTCGTCGGCGTCGGGGCCTCGCACTCTGCCACGGCCTCCTCACAAGTGGAAGTCGTCTTCCGATCCAGAGCAGCACCTGGTGCCGAGCACGAGGTATCCGCCTACGTGCTTCCACGTCTGACGTCTCACGTTCCACAACGGAGAGTCCGTCCCTTAGATCCGCAGCTGCTGCTGCACCTCGAGCTGGCCGATCCATGCTATCACCGAGACCAGAAGGTTGGCCTACTGCTTGGAGCCGACGTTTTCGGCCCTCTACTCCGTCCAGGAGTGTATCCAGTCCCAGGCTCCAAGGTGGTAGCCATCAACACAGCTCTAGGTTGGGTCCTGTCCGGAGCCGTCGACGAGGACGGTGCATCTCCCGTGTCCTCTCTACATTGCCATGTAGAGGAGGACCTGGATCACAACCTCCGCCGGTTCTGGGAACTTGAAGAAATTCCCGCCGCTCCTTCCTCGCTCTCCCCAGAAGAGAGTGCCTGCGAAGAATTCTTCACCTCCACCTACCAGAGAGACGCCAGTGGTCGCTTTGTGGTGCGGCTGCCACGTCGTTCTAGAGTTCCCACAGGCGGCAATCGCGAGCAAGCAGTCCGTTCGCTTGCGTCCATAGAGCGACGTCTGGCACGAGATCCAGCTGTTCATGACAGCTACAGTAAGTTCTTGCACGAATACGAGTTTCTTGGTCATATGCGTAGGGCTGAGGAGACTCCCACCTCGAGCCTGTGGTGGAACGGTCCTCCATGGCTTTCTGACGCGACTCAGAATTGGCCGACCGCAACACAAGAGCTACCCGATTCACCAGGCGAGGAAGCTGTCCAGAAAACCCGCTCCATGCCGGTCCAAGTCGAAGAAGAGTTCGCTCTCTTAGCGCGGTATTCCTCCCTGTCAAGCACGCTCCGTGTAACAGCCCAGTGCATGCGATTCGCCCGCCGCTGCGACAAGAGAGGAAGAATTTCCAGACTTGCAGGTCTGGAAGATCGAGAGCAAGAGACATGCACCGGCTTCCTAACCACATTCGAACTAACTGCTGCGAGAGTCCGTCTGATCCGCAATGTCCAGAGAGAGAAGTTTGCCACTGAAATAGCGCAACTGAAAAGCGCTAGACCCATTCCAAGGACTTCGCCTCTCGTGAGTCTAAATCCATTTCTCAACGCTCACGGCATGCTATGCGTGGGCGGTAGACTCGAGAATTCCGGACTTCCCGATTCCGAAAGACACCCGCCTATCCTTCCAAAGTCATCTCCGCTAAGCCAGCTACATGTCCTACATTGGCACGCATTAGCCCTCCACGCTGGCTTAGCATTAACTCACTCACTCCTCCAGAAGCACGTCTGGATCCTCCAAGGGCGAGCCCTAACAAAGAAGCTGCTCCGAACTTGCATCCCTTGCAGGCGCCGTCGTCCGCTGATGGGCAAACAACTCATGGGAAACCTGCCAGCTGCCAGAGTGACTCCCAGCCGCCCTTTCCTGCGTTCAGGAGTAGATTACGCAGGACCCATCCAGTGCCGCCCGTCTCCAGGTCGTGGGCGACACTCCACCAAGGCCTACATCGCCCTCTTCGTCTGTCTTTCCACCAAGGCGCTTCACCTGGAGGTCGTGAGCGACTTGACGACCAAGGCCTTCCTGGCGGCCTTCCGTCGGTTCGTTGCACGCCGAGGAGTGTGCAGCGAGCTGCTTTCCGACAACGGCACGACGTTCGTCGGTGCCAGCGCAGAGCTGCGCTCCATGTTCCATCAGGCTTCGCTGTTCTACCACGAAGTAGCTTCCACCCTGTCTGATTCCGGCACACGTTGGAGCTTCATTCCACCGTCTGCACCGCACTTCGGCGGCCTGTCGGAGGCCGGAGTCAAATCAGTGAAGAGTCTCCTCCGCAAAACCATTGGTGAGACGACCCTCACGTATGAGGAGCTATCTACAGTATTGGCTCAGGTAGAGGCCTGCCTAAATTCCCGTCCGCTGACGCCGTCCTCGTCGGACACTGCGGACCTGTCCGCGCTGACCCCAGCGCACTTCCTGGTTGGTTCATCATTGCTGACCGTTCCAGAACCAGATTCCCACGACGAGCCCAGCGACCTGGCGACCCGCTGGCGGCTCGTTCAACGACTCACACAGCACTTCTGGAAGAAGTGGTCAACGCAGTACCTGCACCACCTGCAACAACGGCCCCGCTGGCGCGGGGAAAGATCCAACTTCAGTGTGGGCCAGTTAGTGCTGGTTCACCACCCGCAGCTGCCTCCAGGTAGATGGGCACTAAGCCGAGTGACTGAGCTGCATCCAGGAGCAGACGGCCTCGTCAGGGTAGTCACCGTCAAGACTGCCACCTCAGAGCTTCGACAACCTATCTCCCGGCTAAGCCCTCTGCCGATCGAGACGGACGTCATCCCTTCAACCAAGCAGAGACTCGCCGCGCCGCCGTCGCCACCGCTGCGTCGTTCTATGGTGGGCAGTCCAGGTCATTCCCAGTCGGCCTGATGTCCACACGATCTTGCTTACTTAAGTTTTATTGTTATTCCATGTTAATTGTTTAGTTTAGTCGCTTCTCGACTAGGTGGGCAGTATGTTTGAGATTTTAATTGTTGTGAGCTCCGTATATTGTGAAAGGTACACCGCATATTTGCCAATGTCAACGCCATATACGCTTCTCTGTATTTTTTGTAGTTTATAGTTAGTGGCGCTGTCGCTAGCGAATTTGGTTGGTTTAAAATTCGTACAAGGACAAGTTCTGTTCGGTTCCTGCTTTGTTGCGCCTGTTATTTTGTATAGTTTTTGGTTGTGCTGTGTGTAAATAAATAAGTGTTTTTCGCGTGGTTGTGTGAAAGTGAGATTTACGACCTCACCATTGTTACCATCATCCATACTCGATATCCTGGGTATCCATCCCTGTTATCCCGCACAGTTGCAAATATTTGGTATTTTAGTGTCATCCTCCTCCTCATCGTTCTTCGTTGTTTGTGTAGTAACAGGAGTAGTAGTATACTGCATGATTTTTGTTGTATTTAATATTTTAGTAAAACGAGTACCATATAAACTCTGAATTATCTTTTGGTCTATATTACTTAATACAGGTGTATTATTATTATTATGATAAAGCACATTATAATTATATGTAGGATACATAATTGATTCTTCATCATATATGTGTCCTAAACCGATAGCATGCCCAATTTCATGCACCGCAACTTTAAAAAATTTATAATAATCGTTATCTGAATAACGTAACTCATAATCCTAATTTTCATCTATGTCAAAATGAATTTCTATAGGTGATTGTTGATAGTTAGGTAAATTTGCATGTGCTAATACTTTTCCACGTCCATCGAAAACATCAGGGCAATCTTGATAACTATTTGCTTTTAAATGTTTTCCTCTTCCAAATGAAATACGTATATTTGGATTGTAAATTTAGACCACATTTTAAACGCTTCTTCTAGTAAATAGTTTTGTTGTGCAGACATATGATATGAATTCCACCTTACTAATTTATTACGCCATTTTATGTTATTCTTAAGAGCGTGTCAATTATCTGGAACACCACATCTTGGACGTTGCATAAATGTTAATGTTTCATTGTTCATTGTTTCATTTCCAGGTAAACCAAATTTTTGTTGATGTAAGTTTAAAGCATGTTTGTACTCAAATGATTCCAAATTTGAACTATTTTCATTGGTGAAATTTAAGTAACCATAAATATTCAAATATACTATGATTTCAGTTTCGTCAAATGTGTAAACATAATGTGTAAATAAAATAAATATTAAAGAGAGCACCTTCATATTAGAACAGTTAATAAATAACTAAAGTGTTTTTTCAAAAACATATCTTTTAAATAGTTTTAACAATACCTGTCAATGGGGTGTACTCAACTAATTTGTCATGTAATATTAAACAGTATGCTATTGTTGAAGCTGGGAATATTTCCATTGCTTCAAATTGTAATTTAATATCAACCGTAGAAGATTTAAGTTTCTCACTTTGTTTTGAGCAGTCAATTACAATTAAAGGTGCAGTTTCCTTAAAAGATTTCCAATTTAGTAAGGGGTAACTAGTTTCGTTATAATATGACGCTTGAAACTTAGTATACATTTCATATAGTATTAAGTATTGATTCTTTTCAAAAATTAATATTCATGTTTTCATAGGAGTACGTTTCAGAGTTTAGAATTAACGTGATATTTCTAATTTTGCAATGATTAAATTTGCTAATATCGACATTAAATTTACTTCTATAATCTGTTTGAAAACCAATAATAACATATCGAGGAGTTTCTAATTGACCAGATGATTTTATTTGCCATGTTTGTTGTGATGTAACTTGTAACACTGGAAAATCATGTAAATCCCAACTTATAATATATAAGGAGTTATTTTTGTTATTAACAATTTTTAATAAATTCAATTTTTCCTCATCATTTGGATAAATATGTTTGATACGCCACTGTATTTTTCTTAATTTTTAATTCTTGTTGACTAATATAGACGTTACTGTCATTTCTAGCACGTATTAAAACAAGTTCTTGCTTAGCATTCACAATAACTTTCTTAAAATCTTCTGCGAAACCCAAAAGCAGTTTTAGAGGTATCGAAACTATGAATTCTCCAGTGTCATTAATAATATTGTCGTTGTACCATCCCGCAGTTTCATATATTGATTTTTCATTAGAATTCATTGAAACATATGCTTTCATTGTACTGCAAATACCAACATTTTTTACTTTATCTATTTCCTATTTCATATCGTTTTTCGTCAAACAGGTGTGCAAAACCGTTATTAGCTAATTTAGCCTTGATAGAAGTTTTTCCATCCTTTTCTAAAAAATTTCCTTCTATTACAATGTAACTATCGTGGGGTAATGTGTAAATATCTTGATAATGTATAGGTATTCGAATTTCATCATTGTTCTCATACTGTGTGCGTGCATATGGATCATAAATATTTAATTCTTCACGCCTAATAGCTGTACTGAATCTCACTCCCTCGTTCATGTTTAATAGTTCATTCATTGTTCTTTTTTGTTTTTTTCTTTAGTTTTAAACCGAGTGATTGCAGAAAGTTTATATTTTTACGTGTTAACGAGTATGCAGTTGACAATGAATTGAATTTATTTGAACTTTTCTTCTTATTATATACTTTACAGGTATTAAAATTAATACCCATAATTTATACTTTTTTTAAATGCAAACTGATTGTAACTTCTTTACCACTAAAATCTACCACTTGTCCGTTTTGATCAACAATACGTAAAGTTATGTAGTTTATAGTTCGAACGTTTACAGGTAAATAAATAATATTTCCTGGTGTTTCTATTATTTTATAACGGAAATATTGAACTCATGAATTGTGTGAACTAATTCGTCATTTCTATATGCTCCAGTAACAATATTACACTCAATTGCTATTGTATTTACTTTCATTATGCTAACAGGAAAATCAGAAGTATGAATTACATTTGGTATCAGTTTTCGTTTGGAAAAACCCAGTAATTCACGAATACTATCATGGGGTTCGAAATTTATTTCACAGGTAGATGCAATTTCACATTTTAAAGTAGTAGTGTAAGCCCTAATTGTTAGTAAATTTTCTTTTTGTCTTTTCTTAATTTCATTCTGATAGTTTAAAATTTTTTCAAAATTGTCATCCGCACTAGGGTCACCAATTTTCAAACGTAAAAAGTAATTTATATCATTAATTTCATAATTACCCGTGGGTAATTCTATTACATCATAATTGTTATTATTATTACTATTATTATTTTTATAATAAAATTTATTATTTGATTAATTTATATTTGGTACTGAATTATATGTACTAAAATTAATTAGACCTATTACATAGTGTTCATCATTGTTTAATTCAATAGGTGTGAAAAAATCTGCACTTAGTATATTTTATTTTCCCGATAATGTTATCGTTCTCGACATTTTGAGTAAAATGAATTAAACTAAAGTGTTTATTGTTTATATAGAAATTTTAAACATAAATGATCACATTTAAATGAGTCATAACTTTGATCAGTATTGTAATTGTATTTTATTTTTACATTATTACCAAAGTTTTTTATTAATTCAAGGGGTGAGGTTAATTTACCAAAACTATCATAATACATAACAGAATTTCCATTTTTTTCTATAAGCAACCCAATGAGTTCCAGATCCATTAAAATTATCTAAATTAATGATAGCGTTTTCATATTTTAATGGTTTTTAAGGTAATTTATTGCGCATGCAAATACCACGAAAATTTGGAATTTTGTGTGTGTACTTTAATAAATCGTGATTTGTCAACGCACGATTAGGTAATTTTTTTAATGTTTTTTTTCTTCCTTCTCTTTTGGGTTTTTTTTATTAAAATAACCACTACCATATTTATAGGGTTTCAAATATAATCCTGAACCACCCAACATTTTTTTCACACCATGCGATGCAACACCAGTGGCGGCGCCCTCCAATATTGCCTTACCAATTAAGGGTAGTAACGGACACAGTAATGGTAAAAATCCTCCCGTTTTCACCTGCTTTCTGCGTTTTGCACTACTTTTACGTTTATTACAACCCATTCCAAATTTTCTCTTTAATTTCATAGAATTCTTTACAATCCAAGCTGCACGCTTTTCACCTGCAGATGCACTTTTTGATTTAATTCTTGATATCGCAGCTTCTTGTAATATTTGATTTGCTATATGCCGATCTTGTAAATTATTACTTTTAGAATATGCTATATCATGTTGTTTACAGGCTGCATCCAAAGCATTAATACCTGGATCACCTTGGGTTAATCGTTATTGTAAATTTGTACCAGGTCCGCAATATTGGTATCCAGGTATGTGTAATTCAAAAGGTAATTTATTTATAACAGAATTGATTAAACCCTGTCCGCTGTGATGTGTAATCATGAAGAGTTACAATTCAAATGAATATAAATAAAGAAGTTTTCTTCTATTTATATCAATTATGTAACATACCTCTGAACAGAATGCATTTCAAACACCAAAATAAAAGTTTAAACGTTGATAATTTTGATATAAACACCAATAATATTAATAAAAAACATGGTGATTTATTACTAAATACTATTAGATGTACAATTTGCGGTCCCTCTAATTGTGTTAAAATAAATGTCATTCTAAGTTTATTAACTAATAAGAATGGATTAAAATTTGAAAATATTTACTTATACTCAAAGTCACTAAATCAACCAAAGTATAGATTTTTAGAAAATTGCATATCACGTGTTAAAGGTATGAGATTTTTTCCCTATACAGATAACAGTGAAATTGTTAAACTGCAAGATTCAAAACAAAATTCTATTTTCCTATTCGACGATATTACATGTTATAAACAAGACTGCATGAGGGAATATTTTAGTCAAGGACGTCATAATTCAGTTAATTGTTTCTATCTTTGTCAGACATATGCTCGTATACCTAAACTTTTTAAGCAAGATGAAACAAAATTACAACATGTGTATTCGGATCATTGTAATACTGATATGACTTTATTTAAAGATTTTTGTTATTACTGTTGGAATAAGAAGTACGGATTTGTTGTTATCGATAAAGATAGTGATTTGTTAAACGGTCGTTATAAAAACGGATTTGATAGTTTTCTGAAAATAATTTAATATGTACTATCAAAGTTATATATATGATATATTGTACTTAGTTACATAACAAACATTACCAAGTAAAGAACTAAACAAAGAATGGAGAAAAGTAAGCAAGATACACTTAAAAAAATTATACGTGTAAGTAAAGATATAAGAAGTAATTATCAAAGTTTAAAACGAGGTCAAGTTGAATCTGAGCATGAGTTTGCCAAAACATTCAAGCCAATCACAGAACCTTTAGAAGAATTAGTTAAAAAAGAACAAATAAAATTAGAATTACCAGATAACGTGTCACCTGTAAAACAATCACCTGAAAAAAGTCATGAAGATACATTTTATTCTACATTTACACCTACAAGAAATTCTAAAAAACGTAAAGTGAGCAGGACACCTTTTCAAACACCAAGGACAACACCATTTGTACTTGACAGCAAAATTATAGCGGAAACAGATGGTGAAGAATCACCCACAAAAATTATACAAGATCATTTGGAAAAATCTATTGAAACACGTGAAGAATTGAAAGATTTGTTGGGTAACATTGCTGCAGAATATTTTAAATTCTACTTAACTTCAAATGATAGAGATAAGGATAATATTTATGGGATTCGCCGAACTTCAAATGGAGACTGGATGATTGGAAATTCAAAAGTTGAAATTGATAATAATGATTTAAAGATAAAAGATAAATGGTATGAAGGTACACCTGGTCTATAAGAGTTGCTTTTCAAAAAAAAAAAATAATACAGAGATATTATTAAACCCGTCATTGAAGCGGGCGGTGGAGGCGAGAAAATTAGAAGTTATTCTCTTACAGACACTACTACAGGATATGGCATTTTACCAAAATATATGAGTGTTACACCCAATCACCGTGAATATATTTACTGGGATAATCAAAACGAACTTGTTGAAAGACTGCAATTGTTAATTGCTTCCAAAGAGGCTGGCCACACAGGACATAATAATGAAATTTTATCAATTATAGAAGAGTTGCGTGAAGCTAATATAATTGAATAGTTGCTGTTACACAGTGTGTATATGTACATTTATACTTATAGGAATGAATAAAAACGAAGAATTATTATCAAAAATTGATATTTATTTATTAAACCTTAAGCATAATATTACTAATAATATTACTAATAATAAAATAGTAAATAAATCGTTTAAACAAATATGTGAAGAAATTAAACCAATTCTGTTAAAAATAGAACAATTAAAACAGTATATAGAAGACTTTATAAGAATAATAAATTTAAACAACAACAAATGTAATAAAACAAAAAGTTATAAAAGGAAACGTGAACATAACGAACATACAATAATAAAAAAACGCAAAAGAAATTATTAAATAATATCATGTATAAATGCAGCTTGTTAAAAATAATCAGAAATGTGTGGTTCAGTATAAATGTAGCTTGTTAAAAATAATCAGAAATGTGTGGTTCATTAGTTTTCCTTTGATTAACACGTGTTCACAACTAACTTGTAAACAGGAACCTGAGGTTTGATAAAGTATTTACAGAAAAAATATGGTTAGTTATTTTTCTCTACTGATTAACATAAACTAATATAAAATGTGTGCATAAAGCTAACATTTCATTATAACAAGAACTGAACAGCTACCGTTGTCGTTGCTGATTCCTCCAGTTACTACAAACAAAAGAAGGGTAAGTAATATTTGTATATTTATATTAAATTAAATTTTATAATGTATATTTATATTAAATTTGTTCTTTTCTTATTAGAAATAATGGATTCTGCTGCTGCTGTTGAGAAGCTAAAAATATAATAAAAATAAAAGACTTAGAAGAAAATACACCATACTTCATTAAACAAGCTCGCTACGTGTTTACAAAATTTGGACGCTCGATACTACTAGACATGGGTGAATTCGTAATATTTCTACCAAAACGTTTCAACACGTTGGAGATAGATGAAGTGGAGTCGTTGTTCCCAACACAATATTTGTTTGTACGAAAAAATGAGCTAGATAACATTGAGATTTTCTTCAAAACTAAAAATGAAATGGATTATAATAAAATGTAACAGAATGTTTTTATAAAAATATATTTATATATCATTTTTATATACATACATATACTCGTAGGTACATAATGTAATATTTTTACAAAAAAATAATAATAAAATATATATACAATTTATTTTTATTATTCACTCTTGAATATTTCTTTAAAATCATCACTTATACTAATAGCGTCATTAATTGCATCATTAATAGAGTCTTTAATATTACGTATGTTGTTACTATTTTTAAATTCATTATCATTAATATTATGTATGTTGTTATTTTTTTACATTCAATAATTTGATTTTTAATTTCGTTAATTTTAATTTCAATCCCTTTTTCAAATAAATCGGTTGCAGTGAAATATGCATGTATACTTTTATTAATATTTTGTTGTAAATTTTTCATATTGTTTATAATATTTGTAATTTCATTGATTTGACTTTACATTTCTTCTTTTATTTGATTTGTTGCAGTGACATGTTGTTGTATTTGGTGTTCATTTTTGTTAATCATGTGCATGTTAGTTTTTATGGTGTTTTCAATTCCATTGATTTCACTTTGAATTTCTTCTTTCATTTGATTTGTTGCAATGATATGTTTTTGTGTTTGGTTTCTAGAACTTTTCATATTTGTTTCTTGCATTTGAACATTAGCTTCAAAATTATTTATAATTCTATTGATTTTATCATTTGTTATGGTGATTTGTTCTTGTAAAGTTTTATTTACATTTTTAAAATTTGTTGAATATTTGTTTTCTAACCCAATAAATTCTTCTTTAATTTTATTATTTACTGTAGTAAGTTGTTCTTGTATTTTGCGTTTTTCTATTTTTCTTTCTTTATTTAAATTTATATTTAAGTTTTTAAAATTTGTTGAATATTTGTTGTCTAACTCAATATTTTTTTTATTTAAATTATTTATAAGTATCAAAAATTTGTTTTTTAAGTTTGTAGATAACACAGTAGGCGTTAGTCCAGAACATTGTCCAAATTTGTTGACGTTCATTTTGATATTGACTAACTTTATATTAAAACAATCCATTTTATATTATTTAATAGTCAACATTTTCTCCTCCTCTTCTATTTAATACTTGTTCAGGAATAAGTTTCCCCCAATCTTCGTAAAATACAGTATGTTCTAGTATAACGTAACTTGTACACACTGTCTCCTCCACATTTTCAATGTGAATAATATGATAATCTTTAAGTAATTGTCTATATCTACATACACTGTACACTTCTCTATTTTTAAATAAAACTATAATATATGAATTAGGGCTAAAGTCATTCAATCTAATTTCTATGTTATCTAATATTTCATCTGTACTATATGGCAGAAACACACGATGGTGGTATGCAAAACACATTTTTTATATGTTTACTGTTCAACATAAAATTTAGAAAGTAATTAAATTTTTCATTTACTTTATATATATATATATATATATATATATATATATATATATATATGATAAATTAACTTTTATTTTATCTATACTTTCAAAATGTCTGATTTATTGATCCAAGTATTATGGGCATTACTAAAACCAAGCCATTTAACAAACACTTGATCACCTTTTCTACGTAATACTTTTTCTACGAGGTAATCATTTGGATATTTTGTTTTTTGTAACTCAAATTCATAAAAACCACCTTCAATTGGATTATTTTGTAGATCTTTTAATTTGTAAGTAATCGGGTTTGTACACTGAACTTTCTCGATTACAAAAATTTCTGTTGACCAATTAGGTTCATACCCCTTTTGAAATATATGTTTATGTTTACTAATTCTTACAAAATCACCTACTTTGTATTTACTTTTGTAACAAAATCTTAATATTATTATAAACATTTTTTAATAAATATTTCTCAACTTTCTTAGTCACGTCAACTGGTTTCATATGTATTGTTCTATGTACTTTATTATTATAGTTATTAATTAAATTTGATAATAATTTTAATCAGTTATGAGATCCCTGATAATTAAAATGACGCCACATATTTGTTTTGAGTGTTCGATTAAACCTTTCACATACAGATGCTTTTAAATTACTATACGTTGAATAAATATTTATATTAAATTTTTTCATTAAAATATTAAACTTAGTATTATAAAATTCTTTCCCATTTTCTGTTTGTAATTTTTTTGGAATACTATCTTGTTTAAAAATTTTACTCATTGTTAAAACAATATCATCAGCCGATTTTGATTTTATCGGTTCAGCCCAAGCATATTTGGAAAATACATCAATAACTGTTAATAAATACTTATCATTTTTATTTTCCTAAGCATAAGGAATCATTTCTACGAGATCTGCTTGCCATAAATCATCAATTCCCTTCACTATTACACGTCTACGTGGATAATTTCGACGAGCTGGTTTATGTAATTCATTTACAATTTGAATTTTAGTCATAATTTGAAATCTATATGTATTTTATAAAATAAAATACTAGTTTTCATTTCTAACTACGGATGTATACTAATGAAATATTTATTTTGATAATGTTTATCAATAATGAACCACATACAAGTTGATATAAAATTATCAAAACCACAAATTCCTTTTTACAACTCATATAGAACGATATTCACAGTGAATTCTCGCAAACAAGAAAAATTGTTCTGAAGAATATATATATATATATATATATATATATATATATATATATACATTATATATATATATATATATATATATATATATATATATATTTATATACAATTAAAACTTATCCAAAATCAAAATACACGAAGTATTCATGTAAGTAATAATATTAATATTAATTAAATAATATAATGATGTTTTCTCTGCTTATTAGCAGGTGAAACCTGTTCAGAGAATAAACAAAAAATTATCAAATTCAAGATTAGAAGAAGAATAAGACAGCAAACAACGTTAGATTATTAAAACTTATCTGATATTATCTTATAAATATAAAAAAACAAACACCTCTCAGTTTTCATCAATTGTTTGAAAGCATTGTTCTGAAGAATAACTATTTTGTGTACCGCTAAACAATAAATAGTAGTCTAAGTTCACTTAGTGATCAAACAATAACTCATATTCGAAAAGCAATAAAGTTAATAAAAACCGATGATGAAATTAATAGATGGCGTAAAAATTTAAATAAACTAATTTCATTACTAAATAAATATATAAAAAAGAAAGGCTATAAAAATAATAAAGAAGAAAATTTATTAAAACTTGAAGCTAATTTAACAATTTTAAAAACATATAAAGAAAAAATAAAAAACTTAAAAACTAAAACTGGATCTGGATTATCTAAAAACGGAAAACCAAAACATAACTTACTATGGCAAGATATAAAATCTGTTTTTCAAAAACGTATTAAAACAGGTGTGATAATAAACAAAGCGGGAATTAAATATCCTAAAATATTTCTACAACGTGCATTTACAATATTTAAAAATAAAATAAAGAAAGCATTACAGTCATCAGTATTAAAAGTGAATGTTATATTTAGTGGCCATTTCATTTTACCAAGTTCAGGTACAAGTGAAATTAAAACATTCAATACAAGAAACGAAGTAATTGACAATTCAACAAACATAAAAGAATGGTATAAAGAAAATGTATTAGATAAAATAATGAACGATTTAGAAGAGTTTCAAGAACGAGACTCAGGTTGGGCTATATATGAAGTTCTTCACCTGAAAGTAAACATAAACAATTATTCACCAATCACTGCTTCTGGAAAGGGTTATGTATCGTTACCTGCAGACATAAAAGCAAAACAAGCAATTATTAATGTTAACAATGATGACGATTATTGCTTTCTTTGGGCTGTTACATCAGCGCTATATCCAGTACGTAAAAGTTCTAACATTACATCTGCATAACCCCATTTTTCAACAATTCTAAAGTATGATGGAATAGAATTTCCAATAAAACTAAAAAATATTGTGAAATTCGAAGAAATGAATGGACTTAACATAAATGTCTACACACTTGAAAAGGTAGGCAAGAAAAAGCATGTTGTCGTACCAGTACGTCTAACCAAATGTGAATATAATAAAACAATACATTTACTGATGATGTATGCCGGAGACGAGGAAGATGAGGAGGAAAAAGAAGCAGAAGAAGATCAGATTCAAGATAATGACAGCATGGATGTTGATAACACTGAGAATGTTAGAAGACTTAGATCTCCTGAAAATTATCATTTTATGTGGATAAAAAATCTTTTACGATTATTGAGAAGTCAAATTTCAAACACACAGCGAGTGTAGTTTAGAAAAACACAAAGAAAACTGTATAAATGTCAATGAGTGTAAAATAACAGTGCCCACGGAAGAAAATAAAATATTGAAATTTAAAAACTTTTATCACAAAAAAAAGTACTGTTTGTAATATATGCTGATGTAGAATCAATTTTGGAAAAAGTTGAAGAAGCACATGGCAAAAATACGGTATATACACAGAAACATGTACCGTTTAGTATTGCGTATTACCTGAAATGTTCATACAAAAACTCATATTCAAAATTTAATATTTACCGTGGAAGACACTGCACTGACTGGTTTGTTGAAGAACTTAACAATATAGCAAACCAAATTGACATTATAATGAAAGATATTAAACCGATGAAATTAACTTCTAATGAAGAAGTACATTTTATAAATAGTAAAAAATGTCATATTTGCGATGAAGTATTCACTCTGCTTAACATAAAAGTACGTGATCATTCACATTTAACTGGAGAATACAGAGGAGCCGCTCATCAAAATTTCAATTTAAAACAATACAAAATTATTGTACACAGACACAGATAGTCTTATTTACTTATTTAAAAATATTGATATCTATAACGTAATAAAACGAGATATTTATAAATTTGATACTTCTGATTATCCACATAATAATATTTTCAACATACCTCTTGTCAACAAAAAAATTATTGGTCTCATTAAGGATGAAAATAATGGCGAAATTATGACAGAGTTTATTGGTTTGCGATCAAAAATGTACACGTACAAAGTCTTGCAAGATGTTAATAAAGAAAAAATCAATAAAAAAGCAAAGGGCATAACAAAAGCAGCACTCAATACTATAACTTTTAGTGATTACTATAATTGTTTATTTAACAATAAAACTATAAATATAAATCAATGTTCTGTTAGATCTAAGAAACATGTTGTACATATAATAAAACAAAATAAGTTAGCTTTAAGTCCGTTTGACGACAAACGAATTATAAACTATTTATATACAGATACACACCCATGGTGTTATAATTTTCAATAAATATTATCAAAGATAAAATGTGTTAATTATTTACATCACAGCTCTCCCTAATCACCCCAACAAAAAAAATTACACAAGATGTGTAAGATAGATCCAGATCCCAGATCCCATATCCAGATCCCAGATTCAGATCCAGATCCAAATCCCAGACCCAGATCAAAAATCATAAAAATTCATATTCCAAATTCCTGACCCAGATCCCAGATCAAAAATCATAAAAATTCATATTTCGCGCGCGCGCGCGACGAAATAGATTCCGAATCCAGATTCTTAACCTGGGGACTTCCAACTAAAGTGAAGTGAAGTGGAGACTGCACCCCCCACAAAAGGCACTTCTAACTAAAGTGGAGAGTGCACACCATAAAAGGCACTCATAACTGAAATAGGAAGTGTACCCCATAGGCACTCCTAATTGAAGTGGAGAATGCACCCCAATGGGCACTCCTAACTAAAGTGGAGAGTGCAACCCATGGGCACTCCAAACTGAAGTGGAGAGTACACCCCATAGGCACTTCTGACTGAAGTGGCGAGTGCACCCCATAGACACCCCCAACTGAAGTGAATAGTGCACTACATGGGTACCCCCAACTGAAGTGGAGAGTGCAAACTCCATCAGCACTCCATTCTAATGTGGAGAGTGCACCTCTATAGGCACTTCATTCTAATGTGAAGAGTGCACCCCTAAAAGGGTCAAGGGGGTGAAGTGAAGAGTGTACTCCTAAAGGGGACGAGGGTTGAAGTAAAGAGTGCACCCCTAAAGGGGACGAGGGGTGAAGTGAAGAGTGTACTTCTAACGGTGACAAGGGGGTAAAGTGAAGAGTGAAGGGGGTGAAGCATCAAAGGGGTTCGGATTCGAAAGGGTTGTGCAAGATGTACGTGAAGAACTAACATACCGGATGTCATCAGCTGAAGAATGGTCGATGTGGATGACCACGGTCATCGAGAACACCGGAAGTGCGGCCGAACGATTCTAGCTATACTACTAAGCATGAATATGAATGTTTTAACAAAAATATCCATTTCAAGAATAGGTAAAATCTGACTTTGTTTTTGTAAAAAAATCATATAAATATTTGCTTCCGCGCCCGAATTTTATAATTCTTTATTATATTTTAGATAAAAGAAAACATTGCAACAAGAAAATTGCTTTTTCAAATGGCTAAAAGAAAACATTGCAACAAGAAAATTGCTTTTTCAAATGGCTAAAAGAAAACATTGCAACAAGAAAATTGCTATTTCAAGTGTGGTAGGTATTCTAGAATACAGCCCATATAGCTTACAATATACAACGTCAAGAATAGGTAAAATCTGATATTATATTTGTAAAAAATCAATATTTGCTTCCGCGTCCGATTTTTATAATTTTTCATCATATTTTAGCTAAAAGAAAACATTGCAACAAGAAAAGTTGCTAATTCAAGTGTGGTAGGTATTCTAGAATCCAGCCCATGTAGCTTAAAATATACAGCGTATTCATTAAAATGACACCCGAAAATTGAGTGTTTATTATCTGATTGGTACCACGTTTTGGTCGCTTTTGTATGTCCAATGTTAAACCATCCATAGTATAGATCCTATAGCATGAATATGAATGTTAACAAAAATATCCATTTCAAGAATAGGTAAAATCGGACTTTAATTTTGTAAAAAATCATATAAATATTTGCTTCTGCGCCCGAATTTTATAATTCTTCATCATATTTCAGCCTAAAGAAAACATTGCACAAGAAATTAGCTATTTCAAGTGAGGTAGGTATTCTAGAATCCAGAACATGTAGCTTACAATATACAACGTATTCATCAAGAAAAGTTAAAATCTGACTGAACTTGTGTAAAAAATCATAAGAATATTTGCTTCCGCGCCCAAAATTTATAATTTTTCATCATATTTTAGCTAAAAGAAAACATTGCAACAAGAAAATTACTATTTCAAGTGTGGTAGGTTTTCTAGAAACCAGCCCATGTAGCTTACAATTTACAACGTATTCATCAAGAAAAGTTAAAATCTGACTAAATTTGTGTAAAAAATCATAAAAATGTTTGCTTCCTTGCCCGAAATTTATAATTTTTTATCATATTTTAGCTAAAAGAAAACATTGCAATATGAAAATTGCTATTTCAAGTGTGGTAGGTATTCTAGACTCCAGCCCATGTAGCTTACAATATACAACGTATTCATTAAAATGACACCCAAAAATTGAATGTTTATTATCAGTTTGGTACCACGTTTTGGTCACTTTTACATGTCCAATGCTTAAAACCATCCATAGTATACATTCTAAAGCATGAATAAGAATGTTTTAACAAAAATATCCATTTCAAGAATAGGTAAAATCTGACTTTATTTTTGTAAAAAATCATATAATTATTTGCTTCCGCGCCAGAATTTTATAATTCTTCATCATATTTTAGCTAACAGAAAACATTGCAACAAGAAAATTGCTATTTCAAATGTGGTAGGTATTCTAGAATCCAGCCCATGTAGCTTACAATATACAACGTATTCATTAAAAAGACACCCGAAAATTTAATGTTTATTTTTGATTGGTACCACGTTTTGGTCACTTTTGTATGTCCAATGATTAAAACCATCTGTAGTATAGATCCTAAAGCATGAATATGAATGTTTTCACAAAAATATCCATGTCAAGAATCGGTAAAACCTGACTTTATTTTTGTAATAAATCATATAAATATTTGCTTCCGCGCCCGAATTTTATAATTCTTCCCCATATTTAAGCTATAAAAAAACATTGCAACAAGAAAATTGCTATTTCAAGTGTGGTAGGTATTCAAGAATCCAGCTTATGTATCTTACAATATACAACGTATTCATCAAAAACAGGTAAAATCTGACTTTATTTTTGTAAAAAATCATATAAATATTTGCTTCCGCGCCCGAATTTTATAGTTCTTCATCATATTTTAGCTAAAAGAAAACATTGCAAAAAGAAAATTGCTATTTAAAGTGTGGTAAGTATTCTAGAATCCAGCCCATGTAGCTTACAATATACAACGTATTCATTAAAATGACACTCGAAAATTGAATGTTTATTATATGTTTGGTACCACGTTTTGGTCACTTTTGCATGTCCAATGTTTGAAACCATCCATAGTATAGATCCTAAAGCATGAATATGGATGTTTTAACAAAAATATCCATTTCAAGAATAGGTAAAATCTGACTTTAATTTTGTAAAAAATTATATAAATATTTGCTTCCGCGCACGAATTTTATAATTCTTCATCATACTTTAGCTAAAAGAAAACATAGCAACAAGAAAATTGCTATTTCAAGTGTGGTAGGTATTCTAGAATCTAGCCATTTCAAGTAAGGTAGGTATTCTAGAATCCAGAACATGTAGCTCACAATATACAACGTATTCATCAAGAAAAGTGAAAATCTGACTAAATTTGTGTAAAAAATCATAAGAATATTTGCTTCCGCGCCCGAAATTTATAATTTTTTATCATATTTTAGCTAAAAGAAAACATTGCAACAAGAAAATTACTATTTCAAGTGTGGTAGGTATTCTAGACTCCAGCCCATGAGCTTACAATATACAACGTATTCATTAAAATGACACTCGAAAATTTAATGTTTATTATATGTTTGGTACCACGTTTTGGTCACTTTTGCATGTCCAATGCTTAAAACCATCCATAGTATACATCCTAAAGCATGAATAAGAATGTTTTAACAAAGATATTCATTTCAAGAATACGTAAAATCTGACTTTATTTTTGTAAAAAATCATATAATTATTTGCTTCCGCGCCAGTATTTTATAATTCTTCATCATAATTTAGCTAACAGAAAACATTGCAACAAGAAAATTGCTATTTCAAGTGTGGTAGGTATTGTCGAACCCAGCCCATGTAGATTACAATATACAACGTATGCATCAAGAAAAGGTAAAATCTGACTTTATTTTTGTAAAAAATCATATAAATATTTGCTTCCGCCCCCGAATTTTATAATTCTTCATCATATTTTAGCTAAAAGAAAACATTGCAAAAAGAAAATTGCTATTTAAAGTGTGGTAAGTATTCTAGAATCCAGCCCATGTAGCTTACAATATACAACGTATTCATTAAAATGACACTCAAAAATTGAATGTTTATTATATGTTTGGTACCACGTTTGGTCATTTTTGCATATCCAATGCTTAAAACCATCCATAGTATAGATCCTAAAGCATGAATATGAATGTTTTAACAAAAATATCCATTTCAAGAATAGATAAAATCTGACTTAATTTTTGTAAAAAATCATATAAATATTTAATTCCGCGCACGAATTTTATAATTCTTTATCATATTTTTGCTGAAAGTAAACATTGCAACAAGAAAATTGCTATTTCAAGTGTAGTAGGTATTCTAGAATCTAGCCCATTTAGCTTACAATATACAACGTATTTTTAAGAAAAGGTAAAATCTAACTTTATTTTTGTAAAAAATCATATAAATATTTGCTTCCGCGCCCGAATTTTATAATTCTTTATCATATTTTAGCTAAAGATAACATTACAACAAGAAAATTGCTATTTCAAGTGTGGTATGTATTCTAGAATCCAGCCCATGTTGCTTACAATATACAACGTATTCATTAAAATGACACATGAAAATTGAATGTTTATTTTCTGATTGAAACCACGTTTTGGTCACTTTTTCATGCCCAATGCTTAAAACCATCCATAGTATAGATCCTATAGCATGAATATGTATGTTTTCACAAAAATATCCGTTTCAAGAATCGGTAAAGCCTGACTTTATTTTTGTAAAAAATCATATAAATATTTGCTTCCGCGCCCGAATTTTATGATTCTTCCTCATATTTTGGCTATAAGAAAACTTTGCAACAAGAAAATTGCTATTTCAAATGTGTTAGGTATTCTAGAATCCAGCGCATGTAGCTTACAATATACAACGTTTTCATCAAGATTACGTAAAATCTGACTTTATTTTTGTAAAAAATCATATAAATATTGGCTTCCGCGCCCGAATTTTATAATTCTTTATCATATTTTTGCTAAAAGAAATCATTGCAACAAGAAAATTGCTATTTCGAGTGTGGTAGGTATTCTAGAATCCAGCACATGTAGCTTACAATATACAACGTATTAATTAAAACGACACCCGAAAATTGAATGTTCGTTATCTGATTGGTACCACGTTTTGGTCACTTTTGCTTGTCCAATGCTTAAAACCATCCATAGTATAGATCCTAAAGCATGAATATGAATGTTTTAACAAAAATATCTAAATTAAGTATAGGTAAAATCTGACTTTATTTTTGTAAAATATCATATAAATATTTGCTTTTGCGCCCGAATTTTATAATTCTTCATCATATTTTAGCTAAAAGTAAACATTGCAACAAGAAAATTGCTATTTCAAGTGTGGTAGGTATTCTAGAATCCAGCCTATGTAGCTTACAATATACAACGTATTCATCAAGAATAGGTAAAATCTGACTTTATTTTTGTAAAAAATCATATAAATATTTGCTTCCGCGCCTGAATTTTATAATTCTTCATTATATTTTAGCTAAAAGAAAATATTGCAACAAGAAAATTGCTATTTTATTTGTGGTAAGTATTATAAATTCCAGCCCATGTAGCTTACAATATACAACCTATTCAAAAAGAAAAGGTAAAATCTGACTTTATTTTTGTAAAAAATCATATAAATATTTGCTTCCACGCCCAAATTTTATAATTCCTTGTCATATTTTAGCTAAAAGAAAACATTGCAACAAGAAAATTGCTATTTCAAGTGTGGTAGGTATTCTAGAATCCAGCCCATGTAGCTTACAATATACAACGTATTCATCAAGAAAAGGTAAAATCTGACTTTATTTTTGTAAAAAAATCATATAAATATTTGCTTCCGCGCCCGAATTTTTTAATTTTTTATCATATTTTAGCGAAAAGAAAATATTGCAACAAAAAAATTGTTATTTCAAGTGTGGTAGGTATTCTAGAATCCAGCCCATGTAGCTTACAATATACAACGTATTCATTAAAATGACCCCCGAAAATTTAATGTTTATTACCTGATTGGTACCACGGTTTGGTTACTTTTGCATGTCCAATGCTTAAAACCATCCATAGTATAGATCCTAAAGTATGAATATGAATGTTTTAACAAAAATATGCATTTTAAGAATAGGTAAAATCTGACTTAATTTTTGTAAAAAACCATATAAATATTTAATTCCGCGCACGAATTTTATAATTCTTCATCATATTTTTGCTGAAAGTAAACATTGCAACAAGGAAATTGCTATTTCAAGTGTAGTAGGTATTCTAGAATCTAGCCCATTTAGCTTACAATATACAACGTATTTTTAAGAAAAGGTAAAATCTAACTTTATTTTTGTAAAAAATCATATAAATATTGGCTTCCGCGCCCGAATTTTATAATTCTTTATCATATTTTAGCTAAAGAAAACATTACAACAAGAAAATTGCTATTTCAAGTGTGGCATGTATTCTAGAATCCAGCCCATGTTGCTTACAATATACAACGTATTCATTAAAATGACACATGAAAATTGAATGTTTATTTTCTGATTGAAACCACGTTTTGGTCACTTTTTCATGCCCAATGCTTAAAACCATCCATAGTATAGATCCTATAGCATGAATATATATGTTTTCACAAAAATATCCGTTTCAAGAATCGGTAAAGCCTGACTTTATTTTTGTAAAAAATCATATAAATATTTGCTTCCGCGCCCGAATTTTATGATTCTTCCTCATATTTCGGCTATAAGAAAACTTTGCAACAAGAAAATTGCTATTTCAAATGTGTTAGGTATTCTAGAATCCAGCGCATGTAGCTTACAATATACAACGTATTCATCAAGATTACGTAAAATCTGACTTTATTTTTGTAAAAAATCATATAAATATTGGCTTCCGCGCCCGAATTTCATATTTCTTCATCATATTTTAGCTAAAGTAAAACATTGCAACAAGAAAATTGCTATTTCAAGTGTAGTAGGTAGTCTAGAATCAAAGCCCATGTAGCTTACAACATACAACGTATTCATTAAAATGACACCCGAAAATTGAATGTTTATTATCTGATTCGTACCACGGTTTGGTCACTTTTGCATGTCCAATGCTTGAAACTATCTATAGTATAGATCCTAAAGCATGAATAGTAATGTTTTAACAAAAATATCCATTTCAAGAATAAGTAAAATCTGACTTTATTTTTGTTCAAAAATCATATAAACATTTGCTTTCGCGCCCAAATTTTATGATTCTTCCTCATATTTCGGCTATAAGAAAACTTTGCAACAAGAAAATTGCTATTTCAAATGTGTTAGGTATTCTAGAATCCAGCGCATGTAGCTTACAATATACAACGTATTCATCAAGATTACGTAAAATCTGACTTTATTTTTGTAAAAAATCATATAAATATTGGCTTCCGCGCCCGAATTTCATATTTCTTCATCATATTTTAGCTAAAAGAAAACATTGCAACAATTAAATTGCTATTTCAAGTGTTGTAGGTATTCTAGAATCCAGCCTATGTAGCTAACAATATACAACGTATTCATTAAAATGATACACGAAAATTGAATGTTTATTATCTGATTTTTATTACGTTTTGGTCACTTTTGCATGTCCAATGCTTAAAATCATCCATATTACAGATCCTAAAGCATGAATATGAATGTTTTCACAAAAATACCCATCTCATGAATAGGTAAAATCTGATTTTATTTTTGAAAAACTCATATAAATATTTGCATCCGCGCCCGAATTTTATAATTCTTCATCATATTTTAGCTAAAAGAAAACATTGCAATAAGAAAATTGCTATTTCAAGTGTGGTAGGTATTCTAGAATCCAGCATATGTAGTTCACAATATAAAACGTATTCATCAGGAATAGGTAAAATCTGACTTTTTTTTTTGTAAAAATTTATATAAATATTTGCTTCCCCGCCCGAATTTAAAATTCTTCATCATATTTTAGCTAAAAGAAAACATTGCAACAAGAAAATTGCTATTTCAAATGTGGTAGGTATTCTAGAATCCAGGCCATGTAGCATGAAATATACAACGTATTCATCAAGAATAGGTAAAATCTGACTTTATTTTTGTGAAAAATTTAATAAATATTTGCTTCCGCGCCTGAATTTTTTAATTTTTTATTATATATTACCTAAAAGAAAACATTGCAACAAGAAAATTGCTATTTCAAGTGTGGTAGGTATTCTAGAATCCAGCCTATGTAACTTACAATATACAACGTATTCATCAAGAATAGGTAAAATCTGACTTTTTTCTGTAAAAAATCATATAAATATTTGCTTCCGCGCCCGAATTTTATAAATCTCTATCATATTTTTGCTGAATGAAAACATTGCAACAAGAAAATTGCTATTTTAAGTGTGTTAGGTATTTTAGAATCCAGCCCATGTAGCTTACAATATTTTTTTTTATTTAATACTAATTTCTTTCGAGAGATACTCTCATACAAATGGATTGACCACATTTAAATAGGCATGTATATACATATATAATAATTTAAAATTACATATTTATCGCGAAGGCTCTGATGTTGAGGGCATTTCTGCAGTATTTGTACAGGTCTCGCATCTTCTCCTTGTTTGGATCGGCCAGTAGGTCTTTGATGGTGTTTTCGTGGTTACTGCAAGAGATATATTTGGAGATGTGTATGTTTCTTATGGGAGTGTATATGGGGCAACGGAAAAGGAAATGGTTTAGGTCGTTCGGTTCATACATGTTACAAATGGTGCATAATTCTTCTTGGTTAAACTTGTGACAGTGATCATTATGGAATAAGGAGAATCTTCCTGTATTTGCGGTTCGGAGTTGGCTAATTATTTTAAGAAGTCTGTAGGGAATATCTAAGGAAAAGTAGTGACAGCTCGTATTGTAAAGTGAGAAATTAGGATAATTAGTGGAGCATGTTATTCTTCCCGTATCTTCGGTATACAGGACTTCATTATATGCAATTATTATATTATTTATTTTCATTTTCAACAATTCAGGGCTTTGTTCTTCCCAAATCCATGCAAAGTTTGATTTATTTAGCAAAAGTTTCAGATTTCTTGTCCAGTTATATTTCATTTGTTTACATTCTGGGATAGAAGTAGCTAGTTTGTCATTTAGCATTAGCATCTTCTTGTAACACGCTTTGGCATATCTTTCGTCAGGCATTGAAAGAATTTTGTACCACCAATGAAGCATTCGATTAAATACTTCCAGTTCAAGGTTTTGCTGTCCCGTTTCTCTGCGTACAATGTAATTAGGGGTTGTCTTTTGCCAGCCATAAATGTTTTTGAAATACTGTAGCATTCCTTTCTCCAAATTTTTAGATTGTGCAGGACCCCATGTCTCTGAGGCATATAGAAGGGATGGTATTAATACAGAGGTGTACAATTTTATATTAGCATCCCAACTGTGGGTACCTGCTGTAATTAGAGCTCTCTTTATCGCGCCTCCAGTTCTATTGTCTAAGCTCAACTTTTCTTTTATGTGTTTATTAAAGGAGCCTGAATTTGTGAAAGTTACTCCTAAATAAGTGTATTTGGTGGTAGTGTTAATTTCTTCTTCTTGGCACATGTATTTTATAGTTCTTTTGGGAGGTCTTCCTATGTGAAAGTGTACAATTTTAGTTTTATTGGAATTAATATGCAGGTGGAACAAATTGCAGTAGTCACTAAGAGCATTTAATTTTCTTTGCAAATCAGCTGGAGAATGGGCAAATATTACCATATCATCCGCATATAGTAGCATTAATATATCTAATAATTGGTTTATGTCGTTCCCGTGTAAGTTTTTATTCCTGAAATAATTTTCCAAATCATAAATGTACAGTGCAAAAAGTAGAGGGCTGGTACATTGACCCTGTAGAACACCCTTAGTGATTTCAATTTTTCCTGTAAGTTCGTTATTTATATTGATTTGTAGTGTAGCTTCATTATAAATGTTTCGTAGGAGTCTGGGTATTTTACCACTCATTCCTGCTTGGAAAATCTTGTTCCAGAGAGTTGCATGTGGTACTAAGTCAAAAGCTTTTTTGAAATCTACAAATAAAGCGTAAATGCCATTTTTATTAGTTAGAAGATTCATTTGTATGATTGACTTGAGGATAAATATGTTATCCAGGCATGATCTTTGTTTTCTGAAGCCAGCTTGAGCTTCAGGTAGAATTCCATTAGATTCAATCCATACTTGCATTCGGTTATTTAATATGTAGGTTAGCAGCTTAGTTATTGTATTTACTAGAGCAATTCCTCTGTAATTATCTTTGTTTAGTCGGTCTCCTTTCTTATGAATTAGTGTTAACTTTATGTTTTTAAGCTCCAGTGGTATGTCTTCTTCGATTAAGAAATTATTTAATAGTTTTCGAAGGTATAGTTTCCATTCTTCTGTCAGGTTTTTTAGCTGTTCATTTAGTATACCATTCGTTCCTGGACTTTTGTTTGATTTTAACTTGCGGATTGCATGATTTAATTCTTCAGGGGATATTTCTTGGTCGAGGTAGGGATGTCTTACATCGAAAAATAAATCTTCATTGATTAGTCTTGGACCAAACCAATCTTGAAAGTAATTAATTCATTCTTGTGAGTTTATAAGACTTGGAGTGAAATAATTAGGTTGTAGAGATTTTCCAAAATTGTGTCTGGTGTGATACATTACATAGCATATTTTGGGTTTCTGTTAAGAATTTCTTCTTTTGGTCTGAAATATATTTTTTATATTGTTTTTTATGCTGCAGATAAAGTTCTAAACTATCTTTGCTATAGTTTTTTGCTTTACATTCACGTAAGTCTTTCCTTGTTTTCCTTTTGAGTTCTTTGCATGTTTTATCATACCATTTTTTCGTAGGAGATTTGCATGAGTTTTTAGAGATATTAATATTCTTTGTAATTCCTATATTTTCCGATGTGGTTTCTATTGTGTTCTTAATCAAATTATATAGCTCGTAGGAGTTACTGGAATTTGCCGAGTGAAGGGTATATTTTTGTATTTCTTCCTTAAATAAATTTTCTTTCGTTTCATCCCATTTTGTCTTTTTGAGCTTTATAACGTTTCTATTATTGTTGTCTGCGGATATATTACTGTGAATAGATTGTATCGTTAGAGAACATATCCTATGGTCAGATATAAATATGTCATCAATAATTTCCATGTCGTAGATAAGATGTGTCGCAATTATGTCTACCCATATTAGATCAATGGTGCTTTTTCCGCTCGATCCTACAAACGTAAATTTCGATGGAGTGTCGCTTTGTGTCCTTCCGTTTAAGACGAGTAGATTTTCCGCTTCCATAATTTCTAGGAGATCTTTACCTTTTTTATTTATTGTAGAGTCTGAATTAATTCTTAGTAAATTTAAGTTTGTGTTCATCAAGTTCATCTCGTCGGCTTGGTTGAAATTACCAATACGGGCGTTAAAGTCACCGCCTAATAATAGGGCATGATTAGGATATGAATTTGTTAAACTTTGGAGATTATCAGTGAATAATTCGAGTAGTGATGAGAAGTCATAAAATTGAGAGAAATACGAAACTCCTAATATGATATTTTGAATGTTGCTTAATATTTCTATAAAAATCCAGTGAGGTTCTTTTACAATGACTTTCATATTTCCTGGTTCTATCTTTGAAAATATTATGATTCCGCCTATTGCTCTTCCAAATGTAGCCTCTTTTTTTGCTTGTTGCTCTATTCTGGTGTAGGTTCATAAGAAGGAAGGAATATTTTGTAGTTCGAAATTTGCCCATGTTTCAATTAAACAGATGATTTCGTGTTTGGATATATGTGATTCTTCTTGGTCGGTTAGGTTATAGATATTTTTCACTCCTTGTATATTGCAGAACATAATTTTATTAAAATGTGTTGTACTTATTGGTTGGCGTTTTTTGCATTCGTGTTTTTTGAGTTCGATTGGGTACGTGCTCTTGTCACAACATGTTTATCTAGTGGACCAGTTTTTACCTCTTTTGATTTTTTTTCAGTGTGTTTAGGGGACTCTTTGAGCTTTGATACTTGATTAAATAATTGTGTAATCGATTGCTCCTTAACTGCTGCGGATTGTGTTATATTTTCTGGCAGGATTTCACATAAATTAGGAAATGACGTAGATAATCGTCGTGTTTAAGAAGCAAGTATATTGTCATCTGATTTTTTTTCATTAATTGTACGAAGGTTATTCTCAACGAAATCTCCTGCTTTGTATGTATCGCCGTTTATTTTTAAAACATAGTTTAAAAATGCACGATTTCCTTCAGCTCGTGCTTTTTTTTAGGTGAGGTAATAACACTTTTCGTTCTTCGAGAACTGTAGACGTGTAGTCCTCAGAAATTGAAAGTTTTGTGCCCTTTAGATGTTTTGTGTTTTCGAGAATCTCACCCTTAACTCTCTTCGAGTTGAATTCAACTAAGATCGGTTTGGATTTGTTAATCTTATTGGACTTCTCTATTCTTTTTATGCCTTCTACACTGTCTATTTTAAATTGAGGAATTTTCATAGTCTTGTTGAATAAGTTTAATATTTTTTCTCCCAGATTGTAATTATTTTCTTCATTTATTCCATATATTATAATATTTTTCTCGCGAAGTTTCCGCTCTAAGATTTCGATTATATAATCTTTTAACTTTAATTCTTTTTCGATATTTTCATTTTTTTTATTAGTTTCTGATATTGTGTTGGTAAACGTATTAACAGTTTTTTGTAGTTGTATCATTCTATTATTAAGAGAAGTATTTTGCTCTATAATAGGCTCTAAAAGTGTTTTCATATCTTCAACGGTTGCCATTTAAATTTTAGTTTTACTATGGTTGGGAACACTGGTATTAAAATTTGAAAGTTTGGGCGGTTCGCTTGAGCACGATTAATTAGTAAATGTCTTCGGATCTGACTTAACCTTGAATTGAATTATTACTGGTTTTAAAGTTTTTATTAATTTTAAAGCATGCTTTATATCTTGATTAATAAGAAAATTTTTTACTTTACCAGACCACAAATTTTTATTTTTAAAAAACTTTATTTTGCACTATATATTTAAATAACTTTATCACCAAATATTTCATGAACTATTCAAACTAACAGCAATGTTGCCAATGTAGCTTACAATATACAACGTATTTATTAAAATGACACCCGAAAATTGAATGTTTATTATCTGATTGGTACCACGTTTTAGTCACTTTTGCATGTCCAATGCTTAAAGCCATCCATAGTATAGATCCTAAAGCATGAATATGAATGTTTTAACAAAAAAATTCCATTTCAAGAATAGGTAAAATATTACTTTATTTTTGTAAAATATCATATAAATATTTGCTTCCATGCACGAATTTTATAATTTTTTATCATATTTTAGCCAAAGAAAACATTGCAACAATAAAATTGCTATTTCAAGTGTGGTAGGTATTCTAGAATCCAGCCCATGTAGCTTACAATATACAACGTATTCATTAAAATGACACCCGAAAATTGAATGTTTATTACCTGATTGGTACCACGTTTTGGTCACTTTTGCATGAACAATGCCTAAAACCATCCATAGTATATATCCTATAGTATAAATATTAATGTTTTAACAAAAATATCCATTTCAAAAATAGGTAAAATCTGACATTATTTTTGTAAAAAATTATATAAATATTTGCTTCCGCGCCCGAATTTTATAATTCTTCATCATATTTTAGCTGAAAGAAAACATTGCAACAAGAAAATTGCTACTACAAGTGTGGTAGGTATTCTAGAATCCAGCCCATGTAGCTTACAATATACAACGTATTCATCAAGAATAGGTAAAATCTGACTTATTTTTGTAAAAAAACATATAAATATTTGCTTCAGCACCTGAATTTCATAATTCTTCATTATATTTTAGCTAAAGGAAAACATTGCAACAAGAAAATTGCTATTTCAAGTGTGGTATGTATTCTAGAAACCAGCCCATGTAGCTTATAATATACAACGTATTCATCAAGAAAAGGTAAAATCTGACAAAATTATGTGTAAAAAATCATATAAATATTTGCTTCCGCGCCCGAAATTTATAATTTTTCATCATATTTTAGCTAAAAAAAAACATTACAACAAGAAAATTGCTATTTCAAGAGCGGTAGGTATTCTAGAATCCAGCCTATGTAGCTTACAATATACGACGTATTTATTAAAATAACACCCGAAAATTTAATGTTTATTATCTAAATGGTACCACATTTTGGTCATTTTTGCATGTCCAATGCTTAAAACCATCCATAGTATAGATCCTAAAGCATGAATATGAATGTTTTAACAAAAAAATCCATTTCAAGAATAAGTAAAATCTGACTATATTTTTGTAAAAAAATCATATAAATATTTGCTACCTTGCCCGAATTTTATAATTCTTCTTCATATTTTAGCTATAAGAAACCATTTCAACAAGAAAATTGCTATTTCAAGTGTGGTAGGTATTCTACAATCCAGCTTATGTAGCTTACAATATAATAATAATAATAATAATAATAATAATAATAATAGACTTTATAGACATAAGTCAATGGCGGGGTTCAGCCAAAGTCTGCTTTTCAACCCAACCACAATATACATTAAACAAATAAATAAAAATGAACGCCTAGATTATAATAATATAAAAATATAACGATACATAGAGAAAAAAAACGAACAATAAGAATTAATGTTGAATAAACAAGAAATATTTTTAACAACTAATCATTGAAATTAAGCTTTGCCAATGATATCACAGGAGAATACTTTAATTATTCATGCAAATATAAATTTTCACATTTCCCTCAAATGGTATTTAAAAGAATTTACAGAAAGAGATTTCATACTGTCTGATAAAGTGTTGTATAATGTAGGGGCCAAATAGGAGAATGAGCACTTAAATTTTTTTTTTTAAACGATGGCACAATATATAAATTTCTAATACGTAATTTATAATTATAAAATTTTGGAATAAATTTATCATACAGATAACGAGGTGTTCTAGTGATTAAAATTTTATGAATTAATATTAAATACATTTTTTCCATGCGAGTGTCAATATTATTCATTTTAGCTAACCTTCTATAGTTTGAAATATGATCAAATTTACGCACATTTTAAACAAATCGTAAACATAAATTTTGAAAAGCTTGAATTCTGTGCTTATTAGCTTGTGTTAAGTTAGGTACATACACACATGCGCAATAGTCGAATAATGGAAGAACAAGTGAATTAATTAAACGTAGTTTTATATCAGAGGTTAAGATAGAACGAAACTGATACAGGTGCTTTAATTTTATAACTGCTGCCTTCATTTTCGCCTGTAAATGATACTTGAAATTAAGGTCTGGATCAAGATATACACCCAGACTTTTACAAAATTTATCAGGCTGAAGTTGGATTCCATCAAGCTTTATCAAAGGTACTTCACAGTTTCCTATAACTAACAACGTCGATTTATTTGGATTAATATTGAGACCATTATCCTCAACCCACTGAACTAGATTAATGAGATCAGAATTAATATTATTAACAACACTGGACACTACTGATGGAAAACATGATGCTAATTGTTGTGAGTCATCAGCATATGAGTGAAAATCGCAGTGTTTTAGTTCAGCAGGTAAATCTGCAACATATATTAAAAAGAACAGTGGTCCCAGAATTGACCCTTGAGGTACTCCACGTACTAATTGGTACGAAGGTGAATTTAATGTAATAGAGTTGCTAGTCATACTAACTCGAAATTCTCTGTTGCTAAAATAATTCGTACACCACTTTAATGCATTCTCTGAAAATTTATAATATTTTAATTTAGCCAATAATAAATTATGGTCAACCATGTCAAAAGCTTTAGAGAAGTCTATTTGAATTAGGAAAGATATTTTTGAGTCACCGTAATTTTTAATTAATGTATCCAGAATATTTATTAGGCATGTGTTAGTGCTATGTCCATATCTAAAACCAGATTAGTTTTGTGGAAGAATTCCATTCTGTGTTACATAGACCATAATTTGTTCACAACATATTTTGTCTAAAACTTTTGACAGGGTGGGCAGAATGCTTATAGGTCGCAGGTCATTGAAAGATGAGGGTTTATTGTTTTTCGGAATAGGTTTGACAATAGCTGAGTTCCATAAATCAAGAACTGTTCCGGTTAGAAAGCAGTTATTGATTATATGTGTAATGTACCTAATAATAACTGGAAAGATTAGTTCTAGCATTTTTTTGGATATGCCGTCAATTTTAATTGCATTGGACTTCAAGTTTTTTAAAATTAATTCAATTTTTTCATTATCCACGCAAGTAAAATCAAATGAATCAGTTTTTATATTTGTATACTGGTTAGTATTATAATATATTTTAGTATTAGGGTTTATGTATGGTATGCCAGTTTGATTTAATAAATAGTTGCCATACTCACTAGGTTTAAATATTTCTTCGCATAAATTATTCACCGAGGCATTAGTAACTCCTATTTTTTTCAAGTTAGTCCATAGTTTACCACTGTCTTTAATATTTTTATTAATATTATGGTTTATGTAAGCTTGTTTTTCTCGCCTAATTGCAGATGTAGTGATATTACGTAGCTGTTTATAATATTGTAATTTACCAGCTGTTTTATATTTTTTATATTCAGCAAGGTCTTTATTACGCTTACTCTGCATGATATTAATAACTGGAGTAATCCATGGACTAAATTTTTTTTTTGGTAGTAATTTCTTTTAAGGGTGCATGTTTATTAAATAAATGTGTAATATTTTCATTGAGAAATCGAACCTTATCATCAACATTATTTAAAAAAAGAATCTGCTCCCAGTTTACTGATTCACAATCAGAGTAAAAATGATTACGATTAAAGCTTGTATAATCTCTGTATGTAAATTTTTTTATAGACGTAGAGGTTTTTAGTAAATTTAGTACACAATAAACACAGTCATGATCAGTCATTTTCTGACAATCAATATTACCTGAACTTACGCAAATACTTGTATTTGACAAACATATAACATCTAACAACGACTTTGAAGATGGTCTCGTGGGATTGGTGATTATTTGATGCAGGTTGTTTGCCGACAAGAGGTCAGAAAAATATTGAGTTTTATAATCCTTAGATAATAAATTAATATTTATATCACCTGTGCATATCAAATAATCACACTGTAAAATAAATTCAGTAAAAAGAGTTTCAAGAATTGCAAGTTCACGATAATAATGATTGTGAGGATTGTATATAACACCTAAACATAATTTTAAATTTTGAATTGTACATAAAATCCATGCATGTTAAATGTTATTTTTGGAAACAAAAGTAGTGTCTAATACTTTGAAATTAATACCATTACGTACATAAAATGCAACTCCTCCACCGACTGCATGAGTTCTGTTGACACAAAATAAATCATAATTTATAATATTAAATAAATAACTTGGAGTGTTTTCGTTAATCCAGATTTCCGTAACGGCTATAATGTCAAAGTTAAAATCACTAACAAATTCTGAAAACTTTAAAAAACATGAGTTAATAGATCTGATACATATACATCAAAGATTTGTTTGTTGCAGTTACCAAAATTCAACATTAAAAAAGATATAAGTACAAAGATAAGAACACAAGAGTGTGCCAGTAAGTCAAGGTCAGATGAACAGAGTTCATTGACTTGTGCATGTTCTGGCTAGACAATTAAACAATAAAAAAAAGCAGAGATACACAAAATGTTGGCAATATAACTATATAAATAAATGAACAATGTAGACCCAAGTAAATCGACTGTTTATAGATAAAACATATTTATTAGTCCAATAAATCTTTATGATCAGTAATATGAACTTTTTTAGGTTTATCACTTCCCTCCACCGAAACATTCACAAAAACTCGCCCGTCAAAAGTCCACACATTTTTATTGGAGTATTTAACCACCGCTGCTTTAACGAGAGACGCCCTAGCTGATGTTAAGTCTTCCCTGATGGTGATACCCGAATTCTTGAGAAGCTTTTTCGAGTTGAAATTTTTTTGGCGGAAACGGTAGCTCACAAATTTAACTATTATGGGCCGCGTTTTGTTCTGGTTTAATTTGCCAAGCCTATGGCAACGATCTATTTCTTGAGGTGTGACGGTTATATTTAAATTATCTTGACACATCTATAGGACTGTATCATCACACTTTTCATTTTTGGTTGCAGATAAACCGAATATTCTAATATTATTTCGCCGAAAGTATTCTTCAAAATCATCTAATTTCTTTTCATAAGAGATGCACGACTGATTAAAAATATAAATTACTTGCTTGAGAGAGGTGATTTCATCTTGTAGCACTTTCAGCTTCTGCTCGAAGACATTTTGCACAGCACTGGCCACTTCACTAACAATGAGTTGGACAAAGGATTTATTTTCACCCAGCTGGGTTAACGAATCATTAATTATGGTCTTGATCGTAATTTGATCGTCACGGGTCAACATTTTGATGATTTATATGAGATTTTTATGAGGAGAAAAAAAAACTAATCAAAAATATATGCAACTGTCGCCAAAAGACGCAAACACGTCTAGTACGCACGACAGTTCATATACGACGAATTCATCAAGAATAGATATAATCTGACTTTATTTTTGTAAAAAATTATATTAATATTTGCTTCCGCGCCCGAATTTTATAATTCTTTATTATATTTTAGCTAAAAGAAAACATTGCAACGAGAAAATTGCTATTTCAAGTGTGGTAGGTATTCTAGAATCCAGCCCATGTGGCTTACAATATATAACGTATTCATTAAAATAACACCTGAAAATTGAATGTTTATTGTTTGATTGGCAACACGTTTTGGTCACTTTTGCATGTCCAATGCCTAAAATCATCCATAGTATAGATCCTATAGCATGAATATGAATGATTTAACAAAAATATCCATTTCAAGAATAAGTAAAAACTGTCTTTATTTTTGTAAAAAATTATATAAATATATGCTTCCGCGCCCGAATTTTATAATTCTTTATCATATTTTAGCTAAAAGAAAACATTGCAACAAGAAAATTGCTATTTCAAGTGTGGTAGGTATTCTAGAATCCAGTCCATGTAGCATAAAATATACAACGTATTTATCAAAAATAGGTAAAATCTGACTTTATTTTTGTAAAAAATCATATAAATGTTTTTTCCGCGCCTGAATTTTATAATTTTTCATTATATATTACCTAAAAGAAAACATTGCAACAAGAAAATTGCTATTTCAAGTGTGGTAGGTAATCTAGAATCCAGCCCATGTAGCTTACAATATACAACGTATTTATTAAAATGACACCCGAAAATTGAATGTTTATTATCTGATTGGTACCACGTTTTGGTCACTTTTGCATGTCCAATGCTTAAAACCATCCATAGTATAGATCCTAAAGCATGAATATGAATGTTTTAACAAAAATATCCATTTCAAGAATAGGTAAAATCTGACATTATTTTTAAAAAAAATCATATAAATATTTGCTTCCGCTCCCGAATTTTATAATTCTTCATCATATTTTAGCTATAAGAAAACATTGCAACAAGAAAATTGCTATTTCAAGTGTGGTAGGTATTCTAGAATCCAGCCCATGTAGCTTACAATATACAACGTATTCATCAAGAATAGGTAAAATCTGACTTTATTTTTGAAAAATTCATATAAATATTTGCTTCCGCGCCCGAATTTTATAATTCTTCATCATATTTAAGCTAAAGGAAAACATTGCAACAAGAAAATTGCTATTTCAAGTGTGGTAGATATTCTAGAAGCCAGCCCATGTAGCTTACAATATACAACGTATTCATCAAGAATAGGTAAAATCTGACTTTATTTTTGTAAAGAATTAAATAAATTGTTGTACTTGGGCTCATGTGTTCCATTTATTGAAATTTGAAAATATAAATTAGACGTTTCGGATTGACATTAATCCATCATCAGCTATAAATGAGATTACAATGTTTGTTACAATATATGAAAGTAAATAACAAATAAATACACTCACCAAATGACATATGTTTTTAACATTAAAATAATGTGTGTAGTTTAAATAACATGTTGATTGTAGATAAAAAACTTTATGTTAACAAAGCAACGAAGAAAATTAAGTCTGAAACTACATTATTACAAATTACAAAAAATAATAATACCATATCCTACGAAGAATAGGTACGAACTAACTGAATTGAACTAGTTTGAAAAATATGTAAAGAAAGAAAGAAAGGGAAACAACAAAAAGAAGATACAGGCGTGTCACCTACTAAGCAGACAGTTGGAGGCGGTAAATTTAAAATTAAAATTATTTTTTTATTTTAGTAATGGCAATAACTGTTTGAGATGTTGGATATTATTATTAAAATCTGTATGGTTGTTGATATTATTTTCATTATCCATGTTGATATAAATAGTTTCATAAAGAAGTCTGTGATATCTGTAAGGTACAATATCTAAAATTTTAAATTCTTTAAATTTGAATTTATGACCTGTAACTATAAAATGTTTGCAAAGAGCACTATGATGCTCATTTAGTCTAACGCAATGGAAGTTATGTTGATAGATGCGTTTTTGTATAGGTTAAGATGTTTCTCCTACATATTTTTTGTTACAAGAACCACATTCAATTTGGTAAACGACATTTTTGATACTACCAACGTCTTTTTTATCTTTAAGTTGATTAAATAAATTAAAAGTAGTAACATTACAATTATTGGCTATTTTAATATTAGAGTGAGTAAATAATTTGTGTAGAATGGAATAAAGTTCATGGTCAAACGGAATTTTAGTAAAAATCTTATTAGGTTCTTGTTTCCCTTCATCCTCAACAATTGCAATTGTATCTTGGTGTAAAATTTTGTGATATCTTTTGTTTAAATGTTTTAAAATAATTTTTCATCATATTTTAGCTAAAAGAAAAAATTGCAACAAGACAATTGCTATTTCAAGTGTGGTAGGTATTCTAGAATCCAGCCCATGTAGCTTGCAATATACAAACGTATTCATCAAGAATAGGTAAAATCTGACTTTATTTTTGTATAAAATCATATAAATATTTGCTTCCGCGCCCGAATTTTATAATTCTTAATCTTATTTTAGCTAAAAGAAAACATTGCAACAAGAAAAATGCTATTTTAAGTGTGGTACGTATTCTAGAATCCAGCCTATGTTTTCATCAATAATAGGTAAAATCTGACTTTATTTTTGTAAAAAATCATATAAATATTTGCTTTCGCGCCTGAATTTCATAAGTGTTCATCATATTTTAGCTAAAAAGAAAACAGTGCAACAAGAAAATTGCTATTTCAAGTGTGGTAGGTATTCTAGAATCCAGCCCATGTAGCTTACAATATACAACGTATTCATTAAAATGACACCCGGAAATTGAATGTTTATTATCTGATTGGTACAACGTTTTGGTTACTTATGCATTTCCAATGCTAAAATTATCCATAGTATAGATCCTAAAGCATTAATATGAATGTTTTAACAAAAATATCCATTTCAAGAATAGGTAAAATCTGACTTTATTTTTGCAAAAAATCATATAAATATTTGCTTCCGCGCCCGAATTTTATTTATGCACTAAATCTCTGTGCTCACATAAACCTAGATAAAGGTCTAAAAGGAGCATTAATAAATATAATGTCAGACAGCCAGGTAGCTTTAAAGGCATTGAATGCCTTCACATGTAAATCAAAGCTAGTCTGGAACTGCAAGGAGACCCTCCAATTGCTATCCGAAGCAAACCACGTCACCCTATGGTGGGTACCAGGGCACGAGGGAATCTTAGAAAACGAGAAAGCTGATGAACTTGCAAAAAAGGGGCTAAACTTTCATACCACGGGCCGGAACCTTCATGTGGTCAAAGACACTATAAGATGGTGGTCAAAAACTGGGAGAAATCTGACATAGCCTCATATTGGACTAATTTTTCGGGCTTCAATCAAGCTCAGAAATTCATTTCCCCAGCTTCGACAAACGCCAAAGAGTTACTAGCTCTCAGCAAAAATGATCTTAATATAATGACAGGAATTAATAAAAAAAAAATAATAATAATAAAAAAAAAACAATTGAATAATAAAATAAAATAATATCCTACAGGAAAGACTGAAAGCAAGTAATTAATAAAAATAGTAAGGAAATAGAGGAATTAAATAAAAGAAAAAGAGATCAAAGAGAGAGTACCGACGCCCCAAAAACAGAGGACGTCTTTAAAAGAAGTAAATTAGTAGAGCGATCACCAGTTAAAATTAGCAAAGATTTAAATATAAAAACCGTAGACAACGCAAACAATATGGACACAGAACAAATACTAAAGGCAATTGAGAATGTAACAAAGATCATGAACGAAAACAAACAAGAATTGATTAATGAAATCAAAGAAACTAATTCCATTATTAAAAAATTAGAATATAAAAATGAAAGAAAAAATAAGAAACAGGAGAAAACAAGTCCAGTATGGAATGAAGAAACAATTATACACTATAGAGAAAAAATTGAAATTTTCTTAAACCAACGCGAAGAACAAGAACCAGAAGCTGAAATAAATGAATTAACAAGAGAAATAAATACGGCAATGACAACTAAAACAAAAAATATATATACGAGCACAATACACAAAAACGACTGGTGGGATGAAGAATGCAAAGAGAAGCAAAATGACTTAAGGAGATGTCTACGACACGTTAGGAAAGGACATGCAACATATGAGATATACAAGCAGAAAAGAAACGAATATATAGCAATATGTAAAGAAAAGAAAAAAACACATGAACGTAGATCAATCCAAGAACTTTACAATATAAACTCTGAAACACAAGCATGGAAGTATATAAACAATGAAAGAAAGAAAATCAGACAGACACCTGACGAAAATATAACTGGAGAAGCATGGCAACTACACTTCCAAACTTTACTACAAGGAATTGACAAAGAACCAAATCAAGAAATCAACGAAAAAGAAAGAAGCACATATAATGAAAATGATATTACGGAAGAAGAAGTAAGGACACAAATAAAAAAACTAAAGAAGAAGAAAGCAACGGGAGAAGACGGAATACCAAATGAGGCCTGGTTGCATGGAGGAGATAAACTTCTAACAACAATAACAAAAATCTTAAATAAAATATGGAAGGGAGACAAATTCCCAAAACAATGGAGTAAAGGAGTAATAGTACCAATACACAAGAAAGGAGATACGAGCGTACCGAGTAATTACAGAGGAATTACTCTACTAAACACACTATACAAAATATATGCCATGATTCTGAATGAAAGACTCCAGAAGGAGCTAGAAATTAAAGATATACTGCCAGATACACAAGCCGGTTTTCGTCAACAAAGAAGCACCGTGGACAATATTTATATATTGAATTATTTAATAGAGCGGCAAATAGCACAAGAAAAAGGAAAACTCTACACGTTCTTTATAGACTTCCAAGCGGCATTCGATAACATTGACAGAAAAATATTATTTAACATAATGAGAAAAAAAAGAATAAACGAACACTTGATACAAAAAATTGAACAAATATATTCAAAAACATCAAATGTAGTAAGAATAGGTCAAACAAATACAAAAGAATTCTGGACCATAGCAGGTTTAAGGCAAGGGTGTCTGTTAAGCCCAAGTCTATTTGCTATATACCTATGCGACATCGAAGAACACTTCCAAAAAGGACAAACAGGGGGCGTTTTTATTGCTAATATCAAATTCTGGACCCTGGCGTACGCTGATGATTTAGTTTTGTTGGCATTAACAGAGAAAGAGATGGAATCGATGATTAAAAGACTGGACATATATCTACGAAAAAAGAAAATGACATTGAACATAGAAAAATCTAAAATTATGACGTTCAAAAAAGGAGGAGGGAGAAAAAAAGAAGAAAATTGGGTATGGAGAGGGCATAAAATAGAACGGGTAAAGGAATTCAAGTACCTCGGATATACATTTAACCAGAGCAACAACATGGAGAAACACGTAAAACAAGTATTAAAAAAAGCAAATTGTGCAATAAGAGAAATTTGGGGTATCGCTGAAAGAAAATTCAAAAAAATTATAAAATTAGAATTATGTTATTTGACTCTATAATAAAAAGCATAATTATGTACGGAGCTGAAGTATGGGGATGGGAAGAAAACACAAAGCTGGAACAAATACAACAAAAATACTTAAAGTGGACACTAGGACTCGACAGGCACACACCACAGTAGATTGTCTTAGAAGAAACAAAGAGGAATAAATTGAGAATAGAAACCGGATTACGAGCTTTAAAGTATGAAGAAAAGATTCGAAACTAACTAACTAACTAACTAACGAAAGAAGAGTAATACACCAATGTTGGAGAGAAATAAAGAAAGCAACAGACAAAAACCGACCTCTAAATAACTGGGAGAAACGTAGAAAAAATTATTTTGAAAGAAATGGTTTCTCAGCAATAGAAGTAGAAAGTAGGAGAGAAGAGAACACAGGAATCGACAAACTATTGAAAATTAGAGACCAAGACGTTCAGAAACAAGAGCAGATTGAGAAAATATGTAACTCAAAATATAATCAAATGTACAAAAATATCACAACAATAGATCTGCCAAAATATTTAACATGCAAAAAAGGGAAAGATATAAAAATAATTGCCAGATTAAAATGCGGAAACGAAGCAAATAACAATAAATACTGGATGAAGAAAGAAGAACGCCTTTGCAGATTATGTAAAGAACACGAAGAGACGCTATTACACTTATTGTATAATTGCAGGTACTTTCCAAAACAAAATTACAGTCCATACCACATCCTAGACGAGTCCGGTGAGGGAGAAACATGGGCCAAAGCAGTCAAAAGAAAAAGAGACGAAATGAAATAATAACCTATTTATTGTATATATACTCAAGTTAATTAAAAGATATGATAAATGTATGTAAAAATTCAAAGCCGAAAGGCATGGATTAAAATAAAATAATAATAAATAATATAATGACAGGAATTCTCACTGGCCACTGTCCTTTAAAGTACCATTTGCACAAATTGGTATAGCTGAAAATGAAACCTGTCGACTCTGTGAAGAGGACTAAGAATCGTCGGAACACATACTGTGTGAATGTCCAGCCGTAACTGCGAAGAGACTCAATCAACTAGGTAAGAGGTATCTCACGGCAGATAAAATCAAGAACTTGACTCCTGGAGCCATAATCGGCTTCATCAAAAACCTGGATCTACTTCCGGAAAACTAAGTAAGGGCTGTGTCACAATAGATCTTTTAGGTCGCGTTGACAAAAAGCGACGAAAAGCCATAATCGGCTTCGTCAATAACCTGGATCTACTTCCGGAAAACTAAGTAAGGGCTGTGTCACAATAGATCTTTTAGGTCGCGTTGACAAAAAGCGACAAAACGCTTAAGAGGAATCCATACCCCTTGTTCAATATGGTAAATACATGTTTTCCTTGGGGCCACAAAATTGGCTCTATTTTTGACCTGATTTGCATAAACTTTTTTTTTATTTGTAGCTAAAGGATAAATTTAGGTCTGCCTTGCGCAATTTGTTTAATTTTTTTCTTTTAATAATTTTTATAGGATTCCAAAGTTAAGGTACTTTCAGCTATAAATAAAAAAAAAAAAAAGGTATGATATCCAAAAAACTAATACTGGACGCATCTGGCATGGACCTTTATCTACAAGATACAGTTGAAAATATTTATAAATAATGTCAATTTCGTGGCCTAAACCAAAACGCTTTTTTGGTATAAAATGCTGTTAGGAGCTAGCGTCGCCATGTAGCAAAGAGGATGAAACTCTTTTAGTACATTCTGAGACAAAATTAAACAATGTGACAGAAAGGGACACATTCAGGTACTACAATAAAATCCCGTTAATCGTTTGTGTCTGTATTAAGTGGACTTTCCAAATCTCGTAAGGAAAACATTCCAAAAAGGCATAAAAAAAATTATATATTGAATCTTATGTTCATAATTATTGTAAACATAATTCCTATTACCAATTATAAAACAATATGTACATGTTTTCGTCGGACCCGGGATATTGATCAAGGAGTCAACAATTTTATTTTCTTTCCATAATATTAATTCTAGGCATATAACTCACTATATTTCGAATGGTATTTTATTTGCAAATCTTATCAAGGAATATAATATTATTCATAAATTGGTTAGGTATAGGTTTCTTATTAAAATTAAAGCTTCTATTAACACAATTGTGCAATTGTTAGATCTAAATAATGTTCTTCATTTAATTATTTTTAATTTAATGATGTTTACTGAAACTAATATGTTTCTATTTCGTTACTTGAATAATATTTGTTTGATTACATATTTTAGAAAATTTGTTAATTTTGTACAAAACATTTACAAAATCAATGAGTCTTTGATTCAAATGGTAAACTATCCCACCCATACCATAAGCTCATGTTTATCTTACAGGTAATATTCAAAATTTCTAGATAGTTCAAATGGTAATAAAGTAAAAGAATGTAAGTGCCTTTATAATAGTTAAGTAAATTCGGCAAAACATACCAGTTACTTTGAGCGTATTAGCTCTATGGGATACTGTATTCCAAAGAACAGAAGAGGAAAATAACAAAATAGGACGCTTTTTAGGTGACAATATACAAGAAAAATTAATTAATTTTCACTTAAATTGCAAAATAGTAGATTATAGGTATAAACGGAAAATAAATATATTATAAAACTAGAAAAATATGAATACTGAAAAATAAGTTATCTTAGAAAATTAAAAAAAAAATGTACAACATGGAACAAAATTAGTATGAACTTCATGGCCACAGCAAAAATAAGAATTAGATTTGTTACATTCTACCCTTGCTATATGGAACAAAGTTTTGTTATAAAATTTTAAAATTATATTACAACTGATAGCAGTTCTTAGTTGAAGTTACTTAGGAATGGAACAATTTTAAATGAACAGCAAATATGAATTAAAGGTTAAATTTATCCAATTCACGAGTTGTAAGAATAATTGGTAAGTCCACTCTTTTATAATCTATAATCCCGATAATTCTGAGAAAACTTGCTTGAAATTAAAATGGCTTTAAATTCTCAGAAATTTTATGGTAAGTAACTATTTGTTATTATTATTGCTTAAAATATAGATAAAAAAATATGTATAATACCCATTTTATTAATAAATTATAATATTTTTAATAACATATTTAAAAATTAAACAGTTACAAATTGAAATTAATTTCTTAAAATAACTTCGTATATTTAGCTAAACTGCTAAACACTGGCAGGCAGCTTCTGCGCTGGATGATGCAGAAAACTGCATTGGTAACAAGGAATTAATTGTCTTTCGGACTGTACACAGGGTTCAATGTCATAAATAAACTCCGCCTACTGCTCATTTCCCTTGTACCCGACCCTTCCCGCAAAATATAGATAGTAAGGTGAGGATTGCCCTTAAACCCTCATATACATAAAATATACAATACAATGAACATGAATATTTTAACAAAAATATCCATTTCAAGAATAGGTAAAATCTGACTTTATTTATGTAAAAAATCATATAAATATTTGCTTCCGCGACCGAATTTTATAATTTTTCATCATATTTTAGCTAAAAGAAAACATTGCAACAAGAAAATAACTATTTCAATTGTGGTAGGTATTCCACAGCAAAAATAAGAATTAGATTTGTTACATTCTACCCTTGCTATATGGAACAATGTTTTGTTATAAAATTTTAAAATTATATTACAACTGATAGCAGTTCTTAGTTGAAGTTACTTAGGAATGGAACAATTTTAAATGAACTGCAAATATGAATTAACAGTTAAATTTATCCCATTCACGAGTTGTAAGAATAATTGGTAAGTCCACTCTTTTATAATCTATAATCCCGATAATTCTGAGAAAACTTGCATGTAATTAAAATGCCTTTAAATTCTCAGAAATTTTATGGTAAGTAACTATTTGTTATTATTATTGCTTAAAATATAGATAAAAAAATATGTATAATACCCATTTTATTAATAAATTATAATATTTTTAATAACATATTTAAAAATTAAACAGTTACAAATTGAAATTAATTTCTTAAAATAACTTCGTATATTTAGCTAAACTGCTAAACACTGGCAGGCAGCTTCTGCGCTGGGGGATGCAGAAAACTGCATTGGTAACAAGGAATTAATTGTCTATCGGACTGTACACAGGGTTCAATGTCATAAATAAACTCCGCCTACTGCTCATTTCCCTTGTACCCGACCCTTCCCGCAAAATATAGATAGTAAGGTGAGGATTGCCCTTAAACCCTCATATACATACAATATACAATACAATGAACATGAATGATTTAACAAAAATATACATATCAAGAATAGGTAAAATCTGACTTTATTTATGTAAAAAATCATATAAATATTTGCTTCCGCGACCGAATTTTATAATTTTTCATCATATTTTAGCTAAAAGAAAACATTGCAACAAGAAAATAACTATTTCAATTGTGGTAGGTATTCCAGAATCCAACCTATGTAGCTTTCAATATACAACGTATTCATCAAGAATAGGTAAATCCTGACTTTATTTTGTGAAAAATCATATAAATATTTGCTTCCGCGCCAGAATTTTATAATTCTTCATCATATTTTAGCTAAAAGAAAACATTGCAACAAGAAAATTGCTATTTCAAGTGTGGTAGGTATTAAAGAATCCAGCACATGTAGCTTACAATATACAACGTATTCATTAAAATAATACCCGAAAATTGAATGCTTATTATCTGATTGGTACCACGTTATGGTCACTTTTGCATGTCCAGTGCTTAAAACCATCCGTAGTATAGATCCTAAACCTTTAATATGAATGTTTTAACAAAAATATCCATTTCAAGAATAGGTAAAATCTGACTTTATTTTTGTAAAAAATCATATAAATATTTGCTTCCGGGTCTGAATTTTATAATTCTTCATCATATTTTATCTAAAAGAAAACATTGCAACAAGAAAATTGGTATTTCAAGTGTGATAGGTATTCTAGGATCCAGCCCATGTAGCTTACAATATACAACGTATTCATTAAGAATAGGTAAAATCATAGTTTATTTTTGTAAAAAATTATATAAACATTTGCTTCCGCGCGCGAATTTTACAATTCTTCATCATATTTTATCTAAAAGAAAACATTGCAACAAGAAAATTGCTATTTCAAGTGTGATAGGTATTCTAGAATCCAGCCCATGTAGCTTACAATATACAACGTATTCATTAAGAATAGGTAAAATCATAGTTTATTTTTGTAAAAAATTATATAAACATTTGCTTCCGCGCGCGAATTTTACAATTCTTCATCATAATTTAGCTAAAAGAAAACATTGCAACAAGAAAATTGCTATTTCAAGTGTGATAGGTATTCTAGAATCCAGCCCATGTAGCTTACAATATACAACGTATACATTAAAATGATACCCGAAAATTGAATGTTTATTATCTAATTGGTACCACATTTGGTCACTTTTGCATATCCAATGCTTAAAACCATCCATAGTATAGATCCTAAAGCATGAATATGAATGTTTTAACAAAAATATCCATTTCAAGAATAGGTAAAATCTGACTTTATTTTTGTAAAAAATCATATAAATATTTGTTTCCGCGCCCGAATTTTACAATTCTTTATCATAGTTTAGCTAAAAGAAAACATTGCAACAACAAAATTGCTATTTCAACTGTGGTAGATATTCTAGAATCCAGCCCATGTAGCTTACAATATACAACGTATTCATCAAGAAATGGTAAAATCTGACTTTATTTTTGTAAAAATACATATAAATATTTGCTTCGGCGCCCGAATTTCATAATTTTTTATCATATATTAGCTAAAAGAAAGCATTACAAAAAGAAAATTGCTATTTCAAGTGTGGTATTTATTCTAGAATCCAGCCCATGTAGTTTACAATATACAAAGTATTCATTAATATGGCACCCGAAAATTGAATGTTTATTATCTGATTGGTACCACGTAATGGTCACTTTTGCATGTCCAATGCTTAAAACCATCCATAGTATAGGTCCTAAAGCATGAATATGAATGCTTTAACAAAAATATCCATTTCAAGAATAGGTAAAATCTGACTATATTTTTCCAAAAATACATATAAATATTTGCGTCTGTGATCGAATTTTATAATTTTTTATCATATTTTAGCTAAAAAAAAATTGCAACAAGAAAATTGGTATTTCAAGTGTAATAGGTATTCTAGAATCCAGCCCATGTAGCTTACAATATACAACGTATTTATCAAGAATAGGTAAAATCAAACTTTATTTTTGTAAAAAATTAAATAAATATTTGCTTCCGCACCTAAAATTTATAATTCTTCATAATATTTTAGCAAAAATTATACATTGCAACAAGAAAATTGCTATTTCAAGTGTCGTAATAATTCTAGAATCTAGCCTATGTAGCTTACAATATACAACGTATTCATCAAGAATAGGTAAAATCTGACTTAATTTTTGTAATAAATCATATAAATATTTGCTTCGCCGCCCGAATTTTATAATTCTTCATTATATTTTATCTACAAGAAAACATTGCAACACGAAAATTGCTATTTCAAGTGTGGTAGGTATTCTACAATCCAGCCAATGTAGCTTACAATATACAACGTATTCTTTGAAATGACACCCGAAAATTGAATGTTTATTATCTAATTTGTACCACGTTTTAGTCACTTTTGCATGTCCATTGCTAAAATTATTCATAGTATAAATTCTAAAGCATGAATATGAATGTTTTAACAAAAATATCTATTTCAAGAATAGGTAAAATATGACTATATTTTTGTAAAAAATCATATAAAAATTTGCTTCCGCGTCCGAATTTTATAATTCTAAATCATATTTTAGCTAAAAGAAGACATTGCAACAAGAAAACTGCTATTTCAAGTGTGGTGGTATTCTAGAATCCAGCCCATTTAGCTTACAATTTACAAGGTATTCATCAATAATAGGTAAAACCTGATTATATTTTTGTAAAAAAATCATATAATTATTTACTTTCACGCCTAAATTTTATAATTCTTCATCATATTTTAGCTAAAAGAAAACATTGCAACAAGAAAATTGCTATTTCAAGTGTGATAGGTATTCTAGAATCCAGCCCATGTAGCTTACAATATACAACGTATTCATTAAGAATAGGTAAAATCATAGTTTATTTTTGTAAAAAATTATATAAACATTTGCTTCCGCGCGCGAATTTTACAATTCTTCATCATAATTTAGCTAAAAGAAAACATTGCAACAAGAAAATTGCTATTTCAAGTGTGATAGGTATTCTAGAATCCAGCCCATGTAGCTTACAATATACAACGTATACATTAAAATGATACCCGAAAATTGAATGTTTATTATCTAATTGGTACCACGTTTGGTCACTTTTGCATATCCAATGCTTAAAACCATCCATAGTATAGATCCTAAAGCATGAATATGAATGTTTTAACAAAAATATCCATTTCAAGAATAGGTAAAATCTGACTTTATTTTTGTAAAAAATCATATAAATATTTGTTTCCGCGCCCGAATTTTACAATTCTTTATCATAGTTTAGCTAAAAGAAAACATTGCAACAACAAAATTGCTATTTCAACTGTGGTAGATATTCTAGAATCCAGCCCATGTAGCTTACAATATACAACGTATTCATCAAGAAATGGTAAAATCTGACTTTATTTTTGTAAAAATACATATAAATATTTGCTTCGGCGCCCGAGTTTCATAATTTTTTATCATATATTAGCTAAAAGAAAGCATTACAAAAAGAAAATTGCTATTTCAAGTGTGGTATTTATTCTAGAATCCAGCCCATGTAGTTTACAATATACAAAGTATTCATTAATATGGCACCCGAAAATTGAATGTTTATTATCTGATTGGTACCACGTAATGGTCACTTTTGCATGTCCAATGCTTAAAACCATCCATGGTATATGTCCTAAAGCATGAATATGAATGTTTTAACAAAAATATCCATTTCAAGAATAGGTAAAATCTGACTATATTTTTCCAAAAATACATATAAATATTTGCGTCTGTGATCGAATTTTATAATTTTTTATCATATTTTAGCTTAAAAAAAATTGCAACAAGAAAATTGGTATTTCAAGTGTAATAGGTATTCTAGAATCCAGCCCATGTAGCTTACAATATACAACGTATTTATCAAGAATAGGTAAAATCAAACTTTATTTTTGTAAAAAATTATATAAATATTTGCTTCCGCACCTAAAATTTATAATTCTTCATAATATTTTAGCAAAAATTATACATTGCAACAAGAAAATTGCTATTTCAAGTGTCGTAATAATTCTAGAATATAGCCTATGTAGCTTACAATATACAACGTATTCATCAAGAATAGGTAAAATCTGACTTAATTTTTGTAATAAATCATATAAATATTTGCTTCGCCGCCCGAATTTTATAATTCTTCATTATATTTTATCTACAAGAAAACATTGCAACACGAAAATTGCTATTTCAAGTGTGGTAGGTATTCTAGAATCCAGCCAATGTAGCTTACAATATACAACGTATTCTTTGAAATGACACCCGAAAATTGAATGTTTATTATCTAATTTGTACCACGTTTTAGTCACTTTTGCATGTCCATTGCTAAAATTATTCATAGTATAAATTCTAAAGCATGAATATGAATGTTTTAACAAAAATATCTATTTCAAGAATAGGTAAAATATGACTATATTTTTGTAAAAAATCATATAAAAATTTGCTTCCGCGTCCGAATTTTATAATTCTATATCATATTTTAGCTAAAAGAAGACATTGCAACAAGAAAACTGCTATTTCAAGTGTGGTGGTATTCTAGAATCCAGCCCATTTAGCTTACAATTTACAAGGTATTCATCAATAATAGGTAAAACCTGATTATATTTTTGTAAAAAAATCATATAATTATTTGCTTTCACGCCTAAATTTTATAATTCTTCATCATATTTTAGCTAAAAGAAAACATTGCAACAAGAAAATTGCTATTTCAAGTGTGATAGGTATTCTAGAATCCAGCCCATGTAGCTTACAATATACAACGTATTCATTAAGAATAGGTAAAATCATAGTTTATTTTTGTAAAAAATTATATAAACATTTGCTTCCGCGCGCGAATTTTACAATTCTTCATCATAATTTAGCTAAAAGAAAACATTGCAACAAGAAAATTGCTATTTCAAGTGTGATAGGTATTCTAGAATCCAGCCCATGTAGCTTACAATATACAACGTATACATTAAAATGATACCCGAAAATTGAATGTTTATTATCTAATTGGTACCACGTTTGGTCACTTTTGCATATCCAATGCTTAAAACCATCCATAGTATAGATCCTAAAGCATGAATATGAATGTTTTAACAAAAATATCCATTTCAAGAATAGGTAAAATCTGACTTTATTTTTGTAAAAAATCATATAAATATTTGTTTCCGCGCCCGAATTTTACAATTCTTTATTATAGTTTAGCTAAAAGAAAACATTGCAACAACAAAATTGCTATTTCAACTGTGGTAGATATTCTAGAATCCAGCCCATGTAGCTTACAATATACAACGTATTCATCAAGAAATGGTAAAATCTGACTTTATTTTTGTAAAAATACATATAAATATTTGCTTCGGCGCCCGAGTTTCATAATTTTTTATCATATATTAGCTAAAAGAAAGCATTACAAAAAGAAAATTGCTATTTCAAGTGTGGTATTTATTCTAGAATCCAGCCCATGTAGTTTACAATATACAAAGTATTCATTAATATGGCACCCGAAAATTGAATGTTTATTATCTGATTGGTACCACGTAATGGTCACTTTTGCATGTCCAATGCTTAAAACCATCCATGGTATATGTCCTAAAGCATGAATATGAATGTTTTAACAAAAATATCCATTTCAAGAATAGGTAAAATCTGACTATATTTTTCCAAAAATACATATAAATATTTGCGTCTGTGATCGAATTTTATAATTTTTTATCATATTTTAGCTAAAAAAAAAAATTGCAACAAGAAAATTGGTATTTCAAGTGTAATAGGTATTCTAGAATCCAGCCCATGTAGCTTACAATATACAACGTATTTATCAAGAATAGGTAAAATCAAACTTTATTTTTGTAAAAAATTATATAAATATTTGCTTCCGCACCTAAAATTTATAATTCTTCATAATATTTTAGCAAAAATTATACATTGCAACAAGAAAATTGCTATTTCAAGTGTCGTAATAATTCTAGAATATAGCCTATGTAGCTTACAATATACAACGTATTCATCAAGAATAGGTAAAATCTGACTTAATTTTTGTAATAAATCATATAAATATTTGCTTCGCCGCCCGAATTTTATAATTCTTCATTATATTTTATCTACAAGAAAACATTGCAACACGAAAATTGCTATTTCAAGTGTGGTAGGTATTCTAGAATCCAGCCAATGTAGCTTACAATATACAACGTATTCTTTGAAATGACACCCGAAAATTGAATGTTTATTATCTAATTTGTACCACGTTTTAGTCACTTTTGCATGTCCATTGCTAAAATTATTCATAGTATAAATTCTAACGCATGAATATGAATGTTTTAACAAAAATATCTATTTCAAGAATAGGTAAAATATGACTATATTTTTGTAAAAAATCATATAAAAATTTGCTTCCGCGTCCGAATTTTATAATTCTATATCATATTTTAGCTAAAAGAAGACATTGCAACAAGAAAACTGCTATTTCAAGTGTGGTGGTATTCTAGAATCCAGCCCATTTAGCTTACAATTTACAAGGTATTCATCAATAATAGGTAAAACCTGATAATATTTTTGTAAAAAAATCATATAATTATTTGCTTTCACGCCTAAATTTTATAATTCTTCATCATATTTTAGCTAAAAGAAAACATTGCAACAAAAAAATTGCTATTTCAAGTGTGGTAGTTATTCTAGAATCCAGCCCATGTAGCTTACAATATACAACGTATTTATCAAGCATAGGTAAAATCTGACTTTATTTTTGTAAAAAATCATATAAATATTTGCTTCCGCGCCCGAATTTTATAATTCTTTATCATATTTTAGCTAAAAGAAAACATTGCAACAACAAAATTGCTATTTCAAGTGTGGTAGGCATTCTAGAATCCAGCCCATGTATTCATCAAGAATAGGTGAAATCTGAATTTATTTTTGTAAAAAATCATATAAATATGTGCTTCCGCGCCCGAATTTCATAATTCTTTATCACATTTTAGCTAAAAAGAAAACATGGCAACAAGAAAATTGCTATTTCAAGCGTGGTAGGTATTCTAGAATCCAGCCCATGTAGCTTACAATATACAACGTATTCATCAAGAATAGGTAAAATCTGACTTTATTTTTGTAAAAAATCATATAAATATTAGCTTTCGAGCCCGATTATTATAATTTTTCTTCATATATTAGCTAAAAGAACACATTGCAACAAGAAAATTGCTATTTCAAGTGTGGTAGGTATTCTAGAACCAAGCTCATGTAGCTTACAATATACAACGTATTAATCAAGAATAGGTAAACCCGACTTTATTTTTGTAAAGAATCATATAAATATTTGCTTCCGCGCCCGAATTTTGTAATTCTTCATTAAAATTTAGCTAAAAGAAAACATTGCAACAAGAAAATTGCTATTTCAAGTGTGGTAGGTATCCTAGAATACAGCCCATTTAGCTTACATTATACAACGTATTCATGAAAATGAATGTTTATTATCTGATTGGTACCACGTTTTGGACACTTTTGCATGTCCAATGCTTAAAACAATCCATAGTATAGATCCAAAAGCATGAATATGAATGTTTTAACAAAAATATCCATTTCAAGAATATGTAAAACCCGACTTTATTTTTGTAAAAAATCATATAATTATTTGTTTCCGCGTTCGAATTTTATAATTCTTTATCATATTTTAGCTAAAGGAATACATTGCAACAAGAAAATGGCTATTTCAAGTGTGGTAGGTATTCTAGAATCCAGCCCATGTAGCTTACAATAAACAACGTATTCAACAAGAATAGGTAAAATCTGACATTATTTTTGTAAAAAATCATATAAATATTTGTTTCCGCGCCCGAATTTCATAATTCTTCATCATATTTTTGCTAAAAAGAAAACAATGCAATAAGAAAATTGCTATTTCAAGTGTGGTAGGTATTCCAGAATCCAGTCCATGTAGTTTACAATATACAACGTATTTTTCAAGAATAGGTAAAATCAAACTTTATTTTTGTAAAAAATTATAGAAATATTTGCTTCCGCGCCTGAAATTTGTAATTCTTCATCATATTTTAGCAAAAAGAATACATTGCAACAAAAAAATTGCTATTTCAATTGTGGTAATGATTCTAAAATTCAGCCCATGTAGCTTACAATATTCAACGTATTTATCAAACATAGGTAAAATCTGCCTTTATTTTTGTAATAAATCATATAAATATTTGCTTTCGCGCTCGACCTTTATAATTCTTCATCATATTTTAGCTAAAAGATTACATTGTAACAAGAAAATTGCTATTTCAAGTGCAGTAGGTAATCTAGAATTCAGCCTATGTAGCTTACAATATACAAGGTATTTATCAAGCATAGGTAAGATCTGACTTAATTTTTGTAAAAAATTATAAATAAATATTTGCTTCCGCGCCCGAATTTTATAATTCTTTATCATACTTTAGCTAGAAGAAAACATTGCAACAAGAAAATTGCTATTTCAAGTGTGGTAGGCATTCTAGAATCCAGCCCATGTATTCATCAAGAATAGTTAAAATCTGACTTTATTTTTGTAAAAAATCATATAAATATTTGTTTCCGCGCCCGAATATCATAATTCTTCATCACATTTTAGCTAAAAACATTGCAACAAGAAAATTGTTATTTCAAGCGTGGTAGGTATTCTAGAATCCAGCCTATGTAGCTTACAATATACAACGTATTCATCAAGAATAGGTAAAATCTGACTTCATTTTTGTAAAAAATCATATAAATATTTGGTTTCGAGTTCGAATATTATAATTTTTCTTCATATATTAGCTAAAAGGAAACATTGCAACAAGAAAATTGCTATTTCAAGTGTGGTAGGTATTCTAGAATCCAGCCCATGTAGCTTACAATATACAACGTATTTATCAAGAAAAAGTAAAATCTGACTTTATTTTTATAAAATACATATAAATATTTCCTTCCCCGCCCGAATTTTATAATTCTTTATCATATTTTAGCTAAAAAGAAAACATTGCAACAAGAAAATTGCTATTTCAAGTGTGGTAGGTATACTAGAATCCAGCCCATGTAGCTTACAATATACAACGTATTCATCAAGATAAGGTAAAAATCCGACTTAATTTTTGTAAAAACTCATATAAATATTTGCTTCCGCGCCCGAATTTTATAATTTTTCATCATATTTTAGCTAAAACAAAACATTGCAATAAGAAAATTGCTATTTCAAGTGTGGTAGGTATACTAGAATCCAGCCCATGTAGCTTTCAATATACAACGTATTCATCAAGAATAGGTAAAATCTGACTTTATTTTGTAAAAATTTATATAAATATTTGCTTCCGCGCCCGAATTTTATAATTCTTCATCATATTTTAGCTAAAAGAAAACATTTCAACATGAAAATTGCTATTTCAAGTGTGGTAGGTATTCTAGAATCCAGATCATGTAGCTTAAAATATACAACGTATTCATCAAGAATAGGTAAAATCCGACATTATTTTTGTAAAAAATCATATGAATATTTGCTTCCGCGCCCAAATTTTACAATTCTTCAGCAAATTTTAGCTAAAAGAAAACATTGCAACAAGAAAATTGCTATTTCAAGTGTGGTAGGTATTGTAGAATCCAGCCCATGTAGCTTACAATACACAACGTATTCATGAAAATGACACCGAAAAATTGAATGTTTATTATCTGATTGGTACCACGTTTTGGTCACTTTTGCATGTCCAATGCTTAAAACCATCCATAGTATAGATCCAAAGCATGAATGTGAATGTTTTAACAAAAATATACATTTCAAGAATAGGTAAAATCTGACTTTGTTTTTGTAAAGAATAATATAAATATTTAACTGACACACGGTTTTTACACAGTAAAGTTATAATATTTAGTTACTGCGGTGTGGTTCGTTAACCACCAAGTGTGTCAAAGTCGTCAGCAAGTATTCAATGCTCGAAAGAGAGTATACTTGCAAAAACACGGCAAAAGACAGGAGAAAGATTCAGGAACGTCACGGGACTTTGTAGCTCAGTTGGTAAAATCTGACTTTATTTTTGTAAATAATCATATAAATATTTGCTTCCGCGCCCGATTTTTATAATTTTTTATCATATTGTAGCTAAAAGAAAACAATGCAACAAGAAAATTGCTATTTCAAGAGTGGTAGGAATTCTAGAATCCAGCCCATCTAGTTTACAATATACAACGTATTCATCAAGAAAAGGTAAAATCTGACTATATTGTTGTAAAAAATCATATAAATATTTGGTTCCGCGCCCGAATTTATAATTCTTCGTCATATTTAGCTAAAAGAAAACATTGCAACAAGAAAATTGCATTTCAAGTGTGATATGTATTCTAGATCCCAGCCCATACAACGTATTCATTAAAAACGACACCCGAAAATTGAATGTTTATTATCTGATTGGTACCACGTTTTGGTCACTTTTGCATTATTCTATGCTTAAAAGCATCGATAGTATAGATCCTAAAGCATGAATATGAATGTTTTAACAAAAATATCCATTTCAAGAATAGGTAAAATTTTACTGTATTTTGGAAAAAAATCATAAAAATATTCGCTTTCGAGCCCGAATTTTATAATTCTTCATCTATTTTCGCTAAACGACGACATTGCAACAAGAAAATTGCTATTTCAAGTGTGGTAGGTATTCAGAATCCAGCCCATGTAGCTTAAAATATACAACGTATTCATTAAAATGACTCTCGAAAATGAATGTTTATTTTTTGATTGGTACCACGTTTTGGTCAATTTTGCATGTTCAATGCTTAAAACAATCCATAGTATAGATCCTAAAGCATGAATATAATATTTTAACAAAAATATCCATTTCAAGAATAAGTAAAATCTAACTTTATTTTTGTAAAAAATCATATAAATATTTGCTTCCGCGCCCCGAATTTTATAATTTTTTATCATATTTTAACTAAAAAAAAACATTGCAACAAGAAAATTGCTATTTCAATAGTGGTAGGCATTCTAAAATCCAGCCCATGTAGCTTACAATATACAACGTATTCATCAAGAAAAGGTAAAATCTGAGTTTAATTTTGTAAAAAATCATATAAATATTTGCTTCCGCGCCCGAATATTATAATTCTTCATCATATTTTAGCTAAAAGAAACATTGCAACAAGAAAATTGCTATTTTATGTGTGGTTTGGTATTCTAGATCCCAGGCCATGTAAATATTTGCTTCCGCGCCCGAATTTTATAATTCTTCATCTATTTTACCTAAAAGAAAACATTGCAACAAGAAAATTGGCATTTCAAGTGTGGTAGGTATTCTAGATCCCAGCCCATGTAGCTTACAATATTCAACGTATTTATTAAATGACACCCGAAAATTGAATATTTATTATCTGATTGGTACCACGTTTTGGTCACTTTTGCATGTTCAATGCTTAAAAACATCCATAGTATAGATTCTAAAGCATGAATATGAATGTTTTAACAAAAATATCCATTTCAAGAATAGGTAAAATCTGACTTTATTTTTGTAAAAAATCATATAAATATTTGCTTCCGCGCCCGAATGTTATAATTCTTCATCATATTTTAGGTAAAAAAAACATTCAACAAGAAAATTGCTATTTCAAGTGTGGTAGGTATTCTAGAATCCAGTCCATGTAGCTTACAATATACAACGTATTCATCTAGAATAGGTAAAATCTGACTTTATTTTTGTAAAAAATTATATAAATATCGCTTCCGCGCCCGAATTTTATAATTCTTTATCATATTTTAGATAAAAAAAAAAACATTGCAACAAGAAAATTGCTATTTCAAGTGTGGTAGGTTTTCTAGAATCCAGCCCATGTTGCTTTCAATATACAACCTATTCATTAAAGTGACACCGGAAAATTGAATGTTTATTATATGATTGGTACCACGTTTTGGTCTCTTTTACATGTCCTATGCTAAAATTATCCATAGTATAGATCTTAAAGCATGAATATGAATGTTTTAGCAAAAATATCCATTTCGAGAATAGGTAAAATCTTACTTTATATTTGTAAAAAATCATATAAATATTTGCTTGCGCGCCCGAATATTACAATTCTTTGTCATATTTTTACCTAAAGAAAACATTGCAACAAGAAAATTTCATTTCAATTGTGGTAGATATTCTAGATCCCAGCCCACGTAGCTTACAATATACAACGTATTTATTAAAATGACACCCGAAAATTGAATGTTTATTATCTGATTGGTACCCACGTTTTGGTCACTTTTGCATGTTCAATGCTTAAAACTATCCATAGTATCGATTCTAAAGCATGAATATGAATGTTTTATAACAAAAATATCCATTTCAAGAATAGGTAAAATCTGACTTTATTTTTGTAAAGTAATCATATAAATATTTGCTTCCGCGCCCGAATTTTATAATTCTTCATCATATTTTAGCTAAAAAAAAACATTGCAACAAGAAAATTGCTATTCAAGAATGCTTGGTAGGTATTCTAGAATCCAGCACATGTAGCTTACAATATACAACGTATTCATCAAGAAAAGGTAAAATCTGACTTTATTTTTGTAAAAAATCATATAAATATTTGTTTCCGCGCCCGAATTTTATAATTTTTCATCAAACTGTAGCTAAAAGAAAACATTGAAACAAGAAAATTGCTATTTCAAGTGTGGTAGGTATTCTAGAATCCAGCCCATGTAGCTTAAAGTATACAACGTATTCATTAAATGACTCTCGAAAATTGAATGTTTATTATCTGATTGGTACCCACGTTTTGGTCACTTTTGCATGTTCAATGATTAAAAACCATCCATAGTATAGACCCTAAAGCATGAATATGAATGTTTTAACAAAAATATCCATTTCAAGAATTAGTAAAATCTCACTTTATTTTTGTAAAAAATCATATGAATTTTGCTTTCGCGCCCGCATATTATAATTCTTCATCATATTTTAGCTAAAAGAAAACATTGTAACAAGAAAATTGCTAATTCAATTGTTGTAGGTATTCTAGAATCCAGCCCATGTAGCTTACAATATACAACGTATTCATCAAGAATATGTAAAATCTGACCTTATTTTTGTAAAAAATCATATAAATATTTGCTTCCGCGCCCGAATTTTATAATTCTTTATCATATTTTAGCTAAAAGAAAACATAGCAACAAGAAAATTGCTATTTCAAGTGTGGTAGGTATTCTAGAATCCAGCCCCATGTAGCTATAATATACAAAGTATGCATCAAGAAAAGGTAAAATCAGACTTTAATTTGTTAAAAAATCATATAAATATTTGCTTCCGCGCCCGAATTTTATAATTTTTTATCATATTTTAGCTTAAAGAAAACATTGCAACAAGAAAATTGCATTTCAAGTGTGGTAGATATTCCAGAACCCAGCCCATGTAGCTTACAATATAAAACGTATTTATTAAAATGACACCTGAAAATTGATTGTTTATTATCTGATTGGTACCAACGTTTTGGTCCCTTTTGTATGTTCAATGCTTAAAACCATCCATAGTATAGATTCTAAAGCATGAATATGAATGGTTAAACCAAAATATCCATTACAAGAATAGGTAAAATCTGACTTAATTTTGTGAAAAATCATATAAATATTGCTTCCGCGCCCGAATATTATAATTCTTCATCATATTTTAGCTAAAAGAAACATTGTAACAAGAAATTGCTGTTTCAAGTGTGGTAGGTATTCTTGAATCCAGCCCATGTAGCTTTAATATACAACGTATTCATCAAGAATAGTTAAAATCTGACTTTATTTTTGTAAAAAATCATATAATATATTTCTTTTCGCGCCCGACTTTTATAAATTCTTCATCATATTTTAACTAACAGAAAACATAGCAACAAGAAAATTGCTATTTCAAGTGTGGTAGGTATTTTAGAATCCAGCCCATGTAGCTTATAATATTCAACGTATTCATTAAGAATAGGTAAAATCTGACTTTATTTTTGTAAAAAATCATATAAATATTTGCTTCCGCGCCCAAAATGTTATAATCCTTCATCTATTTTAGCTAAAAGCAACCTTGCAACAAGAAAATTGCTATTTCAAGTGAGGTAGCTATTCTAGAATCCAGCCCATGTAGCTTACAAATACAAAGTATACATCAAGAAAAGGTAAATTCTGACTTTAATTTTGTAAAAAATCATATAAATATTTGCTTTCGCGCCCGAATTTTATAATTTTTTATCATATTTTAGCTAAAAGAAAACATTGCAACAAGAAAATTGCATTTCAAGTGTAGTAGGTATTCTAAAACCCAGCCCATGTAGCTTACAATATAAAACGTATTTATTAAAATGACAACTGAAAATTAATTGTTTATTATCTGATTGGTACCACGTTTTGGTCACTTTTGTATGTTCAATGCTTAAAACATCCATAGTATAGATTCTAAAGCATGAATATGAATGGTTAAACCAAAATATCCATTACAAGAATAGGTAAAATCTGACTTTATTTTTGTGAAAAATCATATAAATATTTGCTTCCGCGCCCGAATTTTATAATTCTTCATCATATTTTAGCTAAAAGAAAACATTGTAACAAGAAAATTGCTATTTCAAGTGTGGTAGGTATTCTAGAATCCAGCCCATGTAGCTTACAATATACAAAGTATTCATTAAAAAATAGGTAAAATCTGACTTTATTTTTGAAAAAAAATCATATAAATATTTGCTTCCGGGCCCGAATTTTATAATTCTTCATCATAATTTAGCTAACAAGAAACATTGCAACAATAAAACTGCTATTTCAAGTGTGGTAGGTATTCTAAAATCCAGCCATGTAACTTACAATATACAACATATTCTTCAAGAATAGGTAAAATCTGAATTAATTTTTGTAAAAAATCATATAAATATTTGCTTTCGCGCCCGAATTTTATAGTTCTTCATTATATTTTAGCTAAAAGAAAACATTGCAACAAGAAAATTGCTATTTCAAGTGTGGTAGGTATTCTAGAATCCAGCCCATGTAGCTTACAATATACAACGTATTCATCAAGAATAGGTAAAATCTGACTTAATATTTGTAAAAAATGATTTAAATATTGCTTCCGCGCCCGAATTTTATCATTTTTCATTATATTTTATTCATAGTATAGGTTACGCGCTATCTCAGAGTCATGTTTATGAATGTTTTAACAAAAATATCCATTTCAAAATCTGACTTTATTTTTGTAAAAAATCATATAAATATTTGCTTCCGCGTCCTAATTTTATAATTTTTCATCATATTTTAGCTAAAAGAAAACATTGCTACAAGAAAATTGCTATTTCAATTGTGGAGGTATTTTAGAATCCAGCCCATGTAGCTTACAACATACAACGTATTCATGAAAAATAGGCAAAATCTGACTTTATTTTTGTAAAAAATCATATAAATATATGCTTCCGCGACCGAATTTTTTAATTTTTCATCATATTTTAGCTAAAAGAAAACATTGCAACAAGAAAATTGCTATTTCAAGTGTGCTAGGTATTCTAGAATCCAGCCCATGTAGCTTACAATATACAACGTATTCATCAAGAATAGGTAAAATCTGACTTAATATTTGTAAAAAATGATTTAAATATTTGCTTCCGCGCCCGAATTTTATCATTTTTCATTATATTTTATTCATAGTATAGGTTTAAAAGCATGTTTATAAATGTTTTAACAAAAATATCCATTTTAAGAATAGGTAAAATCTGACTTTATTTTTGTAAAAAATCATATAAATATTTGCTTCCGCGCCTGAATTTTATGATTTTTCATCGTAATTTAGGTAAAAGAAAACATTGCAACAAGGAATTTGCTATTTAAAGTGTGGTAGGTATTCTAGAATCCAGCCAATGAAGCTTACAATATACAACGTATTCATCAAAAATAGGTAAAATCTGACTTAATTTTTGTAAAAAATTATATAAATATTTGCTTTCGCGCCCGAATTTTATAATTTTTCATCAAATTTTAGCTAAAAGAACACATTGCAACAAGAAAATTGCTATTTCAAGTGTGGTAGGTATTCTAGAATCCAGACCATGTAGCTTAAAATATACAACGTATTCATTAAAAATAGGTAAAATCTGACTTTATTTTTGTAAAAAATCATATAAATATTTGCTTCCGCGCCCGAATTTTATAATTTTTCACCATATTTTATCCGTAGTATAGGTCCAAAAGCATGTTTATGAATGTTTTAACAAAAATATCCATTTCAAAAATAGGTAAAATCTGACTTTATTTTTGTAAAAAATCATTTAAATATTTGCTTCCGCGCCCGAATTTTATAATTTTTCATCATATTTTAGCTAAAAGAAAACATTGCTACATGAAAATTGCTATTTCAAGTGTGGTGGTATTCTAGAATCCAGCCAATGAAGCTTACAATATGCAACGTATTCATCAAAAATAGGTAAAATCTGACTTAATTTTTGTAAAAAATTATATAAATATTTGCTTCCGCGCTCGAATTTTATAATTTTTCATTATATTTTATCCATAGTAAAGGTACAAAAGCATGTTTATGAATGTTTTAACAAAAATATCCATTTAAAAAATAGGTAAAATCTGACTTTATTTTTGTAAAAAAACATATAAATAATTGCTTCCGCGCCCGAATATTATAATTTTTCATCATATTTTAGCTAAAAGAAAACATTGCAACAAGAAAATTGCTATTTCAATTGTGGTGGTATTCTAGAATCCAGAAAAATGAAGCTTACAATATGCAACGTATTCATCAAAAATAGGTAAAATCTGACTTTATTTTTGTAAGAAATCATATAAGTATTTGCTTCCGCGACCGAATTTTATAATTTTTCATCAAATTTTAGCTAAAAGAACACATTGCAACAAGAAAACTGCTATTTCAAGTATGGTAGGTATTCTAGAATCCAGACCATGTAGCTTAAAATATACAACGTATTCATTAAAAATAGGTAAAATCTGACTTTATTTTTGTAAAAAATCATATAAATATTTGCTTCCGCGCCCTAATTTTATAATTTTTCACCATATTTTATCCATAGTATAGGTCAAAAGCTTTTTTATGAATGTTTTAACAAAAATATCCATTTCAAAAATAGGTAAAATCTGACTTTATTTTTGTAAAAAATCATATAAATATTTGCTTCCGCGCCCGAATTTTATAATTTTTCATCATATTTTAGCTAAAAGAAAACATTGCAACATGAAAATTGCTATTTCAAGTGTGGTGGTATTCTAGAATCCAGCCAATGAAGCTTACAAAATGCAACGTATTCATCAAAAATAGGTAAAATCTGACTTTATTTTTGTAAAAAATCATATACATATTTGCTTCCGCGACCGAATTTTATAATTTTTCATCAAATTTTAGCTAAAAGAAAACATTGCAACAAGAAAATTGCTATTTCAAGTGTGGTAGGTATTCTAGAATCCAGCCCATGTAGCTTACAATATACATCGTATTCATTAAAAATAGGTAAAATCTGACTTTATTTTTGCAAAAAATCATATAAATATTTGCTTCCGCGACCGAATTTTATAATTTTTCATCCTATTTTAGCTAAAAGAACACATTGCAACAAGAAAATTGCTATTTCAAGGGTGATAGCTATTCTAGAATTCAGCCCATGTAGCTTACAATATACAACGTATTCATTAAAAATAGGTAAAATCTGACTTTATTTTTGTAAAAAATCATATAAATATTTGCTTCCGCGCCCGAATTTTATAATTTTTTATTATATTTTATCCATAGTATAGGTCCAAAAGCATGTTTATGAATGTTTTAACAAAAATTTCCATTTTAAGAATAGGTAAAATCTGACTTTATTTTTGAAAAAATCATATAAATATTTGCTTCCGCGCCTGAATTTTATGATTTTTCATCGTAATTTAGGTAAAAGAAAACATTGCAACAAGAAATTTGCTATTTAAAGTGTGGTAGGTATTCTAGAATCCAGCCAATGAAGCTTACAATATACAACGTATTCATCAAAAATAGGTAAAATCTGACTTAATTTTTGTAAAAAATTATATAAATATTTGCTTTCGCGCCCGAATTTTATAATTTTTCATCAAATTTTAGCTAAAAGAACACATTGCAACAAGAAAATTGCTATTTCAAGTGTGGTAGGTATTCTAGAATCCAGACCATGTAGCTTAAAATATACAACGTATTCATTAAAAATAGGTAAAATCTGACTTTATTTTTGTAAAAAATCATATAAATATTTGCTTCCGCGCCCGAATTTTATAATTTTTTATTATATTTTATCCATAGTATAGGTCCAAAAGCATGTTTATGAATGTTTTAACAAAAATATCCATTTTAAGAATAGGTAAAATCTGACTTTATTTTTGTAAAAAATCATATAAATATTTGCTTCCGCGCCTGAATTTTATGATTTTTCATCATAATTTAGGTAAAAGAAAACGTTGCAACAAGAAATTTGCTATTTAAAGTGTGGTAGGTATTCTAGAATCCAGCCAATGAAGCTTACAATATGCAACGTATTCATCAAAAATAGGTAAAATCTGACTTAATTTTTGTAAAAAATTATATAATCATATGCTGTCGCGCCCGAATTTTATAATTTTTCATTATATTTTATCCGTAGTAAAGGTCCAAAAGCATGTTTATGAATGTTTTAACAAAAATATCCATTTAAAAAATAGGTAAAATCTGACTTTATTTTTGTAAAAAAACATATAAATAATTGCTTCCCCGCCCGAATTTTATAAATTTTCATCATATTTTAGCTAAAAAAAAAACATTGCAACAAGAAAATAGCTATTTCATGTGTGGTGGTATTCTAGAATCCAGCCAATGAAGCTTACAATATGCAACGTATTCATCAAAAATAGGTAAAATCTGACTTTATTTTTGTAAAAAATCATATAAATATTTGCTCCCGCGACCGAATTTTATAATTTTTCATTAAATTTTAGCTAAAAGAAAACATTGCAACAAGAAAATTGCTATTTCAAGTGTGGTAGGTATTCTAGAATCCAGCCCATGTAGCTTACAATATACATCGTATTCATTAAAAATAGGTAAAATCTTACTTTATTTTTGCAAAAAATCATATAAATATTTGCTTCCGCGACCGAATTTTATAATTTTTCATCATATTTTAGCTAAAAGAACACATTGCAACAAGAAAATTGCTATTTCAAGTGTGATAGCTATTCTAGAATCCAGCCCATGTAGCTTACAATATACAACGTATTCATTAAAAATAGGTAAAATCTGACTTTATTTTTGTAAAAAATCATATAAATATTTGCTTCCGCGCCCGAATTTTATAATTTTTCACCATATTTTATCCATAGTATAGGTCCAAAAGCATGTTTATGTATGTTTTAAAAAAAAATATCCATTTTAAGAATAGGTAAAATCTGACTTTATTTTTGAAAAAATCATATAAATATTTGCTTCCGCGCCTGAATTTTATGATTTTTCATCGTAATTTAGGTAAAAGAAAACATTGCAACAAGAAATTTGCTATTTAAAGTGTGGTAGGTATTCTAGAATCCAGCCAATGAAGCTTACAATATACAACGTATTCATCAAAAATAGGTAAAATCTGACTTAATTTTTGTAAAAAATTATATAAATATTTGCTTTCGCGCCCGAATTTTATAATTTTTCATCAAATTTTAGCTAAAAGAACACATTGCAACAAGAAAATTGCTATTTCAAGTGTGGTAGGTATTCTAGAATCCAGACCATGTAGCTTAAAATATACAACGTATTCATTAAAAATAGGTAAAATCTGACTTTATTTTTGTATAAAATCATATAAATATTTGCTTCCGCGCCCGAATTTTATAATTTTTTATTATATTTTATCCATAGTATAGGTCCAAAAGCATGTTTATGAATGTTTTAACAAAAATATCCATTTTAAGAATAGGTAAAATCTGACTTTATTTTTGTAAAAAATGTTGTCAGAATTAAATAATTAGTTCTAGATTATTATATCAGAGGTTGCTTAATATTGTAAATATAATTAGAATGCTATGTATGTAAATATTGTTGATATTGTTTAGTTTTTGTCATATTCGTTGATATGTACAGTTCATTGTGATTTTTGTCAAGTAGAAATAAAACTTGTTCGTTCTCTTTGTTCTCCGTTCTTCTTTTATGTTATGTCAATATTAATTCAAACTCTGCAGATTATGTAACAGGTTATGGGCCCAGCACGCTTCCACTGCGCATTAATATAAAAAAAAATTTGGTGTACTTCTAGAATAATTTTATTTGTATAAAATTATGGCGTCAATTGCACCGACTTCTCGTATTGTAATTCTGACGGGACCAAACAACTACAGGCTTTGGAAATTTCAAGTTCAGAATCATCTACGAGTAAGGAACGCTTTAAAGGTTGTACTCGGAGAGGAAGAAAAGCCCTTTAGAAATGGAACACCAGAAGAAATAAGAAAATGGGAAGAAGCAGACGCGTATGCAATGGCAATCATCGGCGATACAGTGGATACCGATATTGCTATAGATTTAATAGACTGTACCAATTCAGCTACAATGTGGGCTAAAATTTCTAGTAAATGTGATGATCGTACTGGCGAAACTATTGGATCGTTAATCGATGCAGTTCAGAATCTCACAATGGGTGATATGTCCATGGAAGAGTATGTAAAAGATGCCAAAAATAAAATCACGAAGCTCAAGGCTGCAGGTGAGACAATAACTGACAAATATGCTTCAGCACAGGTTTTGCGTGGCGTACCAGAGACTTACAAGTTCTACAAGATTACCTGGGACAATAAAAAAGAAGACGAGAAGACCCTCGAAGCATTGTGGCGCGGTCTTCTGAGAACCAATGAACGAGAACAGGAGAGCGAAAGTGTTTCAGCATTTGCTGCTAAATACAGCAAAGGAAAAAGAACTGATTTAATGAGGGATCAGAAAAAGAAGAATATAGTGTGCTTCTTGTGCGGTAAGCCGGGGCATTTTAAATCTAAATGTAACCAAGTTTGTTTTTCATGTGGGAAACGTGGCCACTTCAAAATAAATTGTTTTAAGCAAAAGAAAGACCAGAAAGTGACAGAAGCGTCAACATTTTTATGTCAAGCAGAAGCTTGTGCAGATGGCAAGTCCGAGTGGATTGCAGATAGTGGAGCAAGTTTTCACATGGCCAATGACCGTAGTTTGTTCTTTGAACTCGATGAAAGCAGAGGGGGCGAATCCATCAAAATGGCAGATGACAACAAGATCTTATCCAAGGGAATTGGTAAGGTAATTGTAGAGATCTGGCTCAGTGGGAGTTGGAAGGAGGTCATCATTGAGGATGTACGGTGGGTGCCTAATCTAAAAGGTAATCTTTTTGCATTTAATGCCGCAGCAAGACATGGTCATGAAGTGATTACAACAAAGAACCAAATTAAGGTAATGTACAATGGTCAGATTAGTGCGCAAGGTATTTGGGATGGATGTTTATATAAAATGCTTTTTCGGTCAAAGCGACCATATCATGCCTGTACATCAAAAATAATGTCATTGCGAGTTCTTCACGAGAAGATAGGTCATGCCAGTGCTACAACATTGAGAAGAATGATGAAGAACGAATCTGTGACAAGCATCGAACTTGGCGACATTGATGAATTTGATTGTGAAGCCTGTGAGTACGGGAAGCAAACAAGAAGATCTTTTCCGCCGGCTATACCCAGAAACTTAGAGGTAGGTGATCTTGTTCACACAGATTTAAGCGGGCCTCACGAATCAACTTATAATGGAGCTAGATGGTTTATGGTCCTAAAAGATGATGCAAGTGAGTACCGAACAGTCCATATTTTAAGAAATAAAGAAGAAGCTGCCAGTAGAGTACTTGAGTACTGTGCTTTCGTCAAAACACAGTTTAGGAGAAACGTCAAAGTTGTCAAATGTGACAACGGCACTGAATATGTCAACGAGAAATTGAAGAGTGCGTTGACAAAGAATGGAATTATTTTAGAGTTGACAGCGCCGTTCAATCCCGAGCAAAATGGCAAAGCTGAACGAGAAATCCGTACCTTGACGGAGACTGCAAGGTCAATGTTGCATGGAAGAGACCTGCCGAAGAATCTTTGGGGAGAAGCGGTAAAGACAGCGGCGTATTTGAGGAACATGATTTGTACGACAAAGGGCGGTAATAAAACACCATTTGAATTTTGGTTTAACAAAAAACCAGATTTGTCAAAGTTAGAAGTATTTGGCACTGACTGCTACGTAAACATTCCGAAAGTCAAGCGTAAAAAGTGGGATAAGAAGGCCGAGAAGCGATTATTCGTCGGTTATCAAGGTAGTAACAACTTTCGTATTTATGACACTATTAAACGAAAAGTAGAAATCGCAGCAACAGTAACATTTAGTCACGAAGAAGGAAATTTTAAATTTTCAAAGGTGGCACCAGTTATTGAAGTTACTAATTCTGATTCTACAAGCAGGACAGAGCAACCGACAACAGTAACACCTGAAGATACAATAAATCTTCGAAATAGAAATGTAATCAAGAAACCAGACAGGTATGTTCCTCAACCGTATGCATATGTTTCAGTAGTTGAGCCGAAAAGTTATGCAGAAGCCATGAGTGGGCCCCATGCTGAGCAGTGGGAGCAGGCCATCAATGAAGAAATTGAAGCACATAAGAAAAATTCAACATGGAAGACAGAAGGAAAACCAGTAGACCGCAGACCCATCGATTGTAAATGGGTATTCAAATTAAAGCAGACACCGGGGGAAGAAAATCGCTATAAAGCAAGACTTGTAGCCAGAGGCTTTACACAACATGCTGGCATAGATTATGAAGAGACCTATGCTCCAGTTGTACGTTACGAGAGCGTGCGAACCTTGTTGGCAAAAGCAGCTGCGGAGAATCTGGAAATGAAGCAATTCGATGTAAAGACAGCATTTTTACATGGAGAGCTGAAAGAAGATATCTGGATCGAATTACCGGAAGGACCATGGCCGAAAGAAAACAAAATTGTAAAGCTGGTTAAAAGTTTATATGGCTTGAAGCAGTCACCAAAATGCTGGAATCAAAAGTTTGACGAGTTTCTTCAAAAATATGCACTTGAAAGATCCCCAGCTGATAACTGTATTTACACAGGTAATAAAGAAAATGAGAGACTTTATTTAGCACTTTACGTAGATGACGGTCTTGTACTAAGTACTTCAGAAAAAGTACTAGAAGATTTTCTAAATGAATTAAAGACCAAGTTTGAAGTGAAAATCAACGAGTCAAGATATTATGTTGGTTTTGAAATAGAGAGAGACCGATGCAAGGGAACAGTGAAAGTCTTTCAAACAAATTATATTGAAAAGTTGGTAGATAAATTCGGATTAACAAATTGTAAAATTGCCAATGTACCATCTAAGGAACAATTAGCAGATCTTTTAGCGAAGAGTCTACAAAAGGAATTATTTAATATTTTAAAGCAACATCTGAATATCTCGAACTAATTAAGTGGGAGTGTTGTCAGAATTAAATAATTAGTTCTAGATTATTATATCAGAGGTTGCTTAATATTGTAAATATAATTAGAATGCTATGTATGTAAATATTGTTGATATTGTTTAGATTTTGTCATATTCGTTGATATGTACAGTTCATTGTGATTTTTGTCAAGTAGAAATAAAACTTGTTCGTTCTCTTTGTTCTCCGTTCTTCTTTTATGTTATGTCAATATTAATTCAAACTCTGCAGATTATGTAACAAAAAATCATATAAATATTTGCTTTCGCGCCCGAATTTTATAATTTTTCATCATATTTTAGCTATAAGAAAACGTTGCAACAAGAAAATTGCTATTTCAAGTGTGGTAGGTATTCTAGAATCCAGCGCATGTAGCTTACAATATACATCGTATTAATTAAAAATAGGTAAAATCTGACTTTATTTTTGTAAAAAATCATATAAATATTTGCTTCCTCGCCCGAATGTTATAATTTTTCATCATATTTTATCCATAGTATATATAGGTTTAAAAGATTGTTTATGAATGTTTTAACAAAAATATCCATTTCAAAAATAGGTAAAATCTGACTTTATTTTTGAAAAAAATCATATAAATAATTGCTTCCGAGCTCGAATTTTATGATTTTTCATCATATTTTAGCTAAAAGAAAACATTGCTACAAGAAAATTGCTATTTCAATTGTGGTAGGTATTCTAGAATCCAGCCAATGAATCTTACAATATACAACGTATTCATCAAAAATAGATAAAATCTGACTTAATTTTTGTAAAAAAATATATAAATATTTGCTTCCGCGCCCGAATTTTATAATTTTTCATTATATTTTATCCATAGTATAGGTCCAAAAGCATGTTTATGAATGTTTTAACAAAAATATCCATTTCAAAAATAGGTAAAATCTGACTTTATTTTTGTAAAAAATCATATAAATATTTGCTTCCGCACCCGAATTTTATAAGTTTTCATCATATTTTAGCTAAAAGAAAACATTGCAACAAGAAAATTGCAATTTCAATTGTGGTGGTATTCTAGAATCCAGCCATTGAAGCTTACAATATGCAACGTATTCATCAAAAATTGGTAAAATCTGACTTTATTTTTGTAAGAAATCATATAAATATTTGCTTCCGCGACCGAATTTTATAATTTTTCACCATATTTTATCCATAATATAGGTCCAAAAGCATGTTTATGAATGTTTTAACAAAAATATCGATTTTAAGAATAGGTAAAATCTGACTTTATTTTTGTAAAAAATCAAATAAATATTTGCTTCCGCGCCCGAATTTTATAATTTTTCATCATATTTTAGCTAAAAGAAAACATTGCAACAAGAAAATTGCTATTTCAGGTGTGGTGGTATTCTAGAATCCAGATAATAAAGCTTACAATATGCAACGTATTCATCAAAAATAGGTAAAATTTGACTTTATTTTTGTAAAAAATCATAAAAATATTTGCTTCCGCGACCGAATTTTATAATTTTTCATCATATTTTAGCTAAATGAAAACATTGTAACAAGAAAATTGCTATTTAAAGTGTGGTAGGTATTCTAGAAACCAGCCCATGTAGCTTACAATATACAACGTATTCATTAAAAATAGATAAAATCTGACTTTATTTTTGTAAAAAATCATATAAATATTTGCTTCCGCGCCCGAATTTTATATTTTTTCATCATATTTTATCCATAGTATAGGTCCAAAAGCATGTTTATGAATGTTTTAACAAAAATATCCATTTCAAGAATAGGTAAAATCTGACTTTATTTTTGTAAAAAATCAAATAAATATTTGCTTTCGCGGCCGAAATTTATAATTTTTCATCATATTTTAGCTAAAAGAAAACATTGCAACAAGAAAATTGCTATTTCAAGTGTGGTGGTATTCTAGAATCCAGCCAATGAAGCTTACAATATGCAACGTATTCATCAAAAATACGTAAAATCTGACTTTATTTTTGTAAAAAATCATATAAATATTTGCCTCCGCGCCCGAATTTTATATATTTTCATCATATTTTATCCATAGTATAGGTTTAAAAGATTGTTTATGAATGTTTTAACAAAAATATCCATTTCAAGAATAGGTAAAATCTGACTTTATTTTTGTAAAAAATCATATAAATATTTGCTTTCGCGCCCGAATTTTATAATTTTTCATCATATTTTAGCTAAAAGAAAACATTGCAACAAGAAAATTGCTATTTCAAGAGTGGTGGTATTCTAGAATCTAGCCAATGAAGCTTACAATATGCAACGTATTAATCAAAAATAGGTAAAATCTGACTTTATTTTTGTAAAAAATCATATAAATATTTGCCCCCGCGCCCGAATTTTATAATTTTTCATCATATTTTATCCATAGTATAGGTTTAAAAGATTGTTTATGAATGTTTTAACTAAAATATCCATTTCAAAAAAAGGTAAAATCTGACTTTATTTTTGTAAAAAATCATATAAATATTTGCTTCCGCGCCCGAATTTTATAATTTTTCACCATATTTTAGCTATAAGAAAACGTTGCAACAAGAAAATTGCTATTTCAAGTGTGGTAGGTATTCTAGAATCCAGCGCATGTAGCTTACAATATACATCGTATTCATTAAAAATAGGTAAAATCTAACTTTATTTTTGTAAAAAATCATATAAATATTTGCTCCGCGCCCGAATTTTATAATTTTTCATCATATTTTATCCATAGTATAGGTTTAAAAGATTGTTTATGAATGTTTTAACAAAAATATCCATTTCAAAAAAAGTTAAAATCTGACTTTATTTATGTAAAAAATCATATAAATAATTGCTACCGAGCTCGAATTTTATGATTTTTCATCATATTTTAGCTAAAAGAAAACATTGCTACAAGAAAATTGCTATTTCAATTGTGGTAGGTATTCTAGAATCCAGCCAATGAAGCTTACAATATGCAACGTATTCATCAAAAATAGGTAAAATCTGACTTTATTTTTGTAAAAAATCATACAAATACTTGCTTCCGCCACCGAATTTTATAATTTTTCGTCAAATTTTAGCTAAAAGAAAACAATGCAACAAGAAAATTGCTATTTCAAGTGTGGTAGGTATTCTAGAATCCAGCCCATGTAGCTTACAATATACAACGTATTCATTAAAAATAGGTAAAATCTGACTTTATTTTTGTAAAAAATCATATAAATATTTGCTTCCGCGCCCGAATTTTATAATTTTTTATTATATTTTATCCATAGTATAGGTCCAAAAGCATGTTTATGAATGATTTAACAAAAATATCCATTTTAATAATAGGTAAAATCTGACTTTATTTTTGTAAAAAATCATATAAATATTTGCGTCCGCGCCCGAATTTTATGATTTTTCATCATAATTTAGGTAAAAGAAAACATTGCAACAAGAAAATTGCTATTTAAAGTGTGGTAGTTATTCTAGAATCCAGACAATGAAGCTTACAATATGCAACGTATTCATCAAAAATAGGTAAAATCTGACTTTATTTTTGTAAGAAATCATATAAATATTTGCTTTCGCGCCCGAATTTTATAATTTTTCATTATATTTTATCCATAGTAAAGGTCCAAAAGCATGTTTATGAATGTTTTAACAAAAATATCCATTTAAAAAATAGGTAAAATCTGACTTTATTTTTGTAAAAAAACATATAAATAATTGCTTCCGCGCCCGAATTTTATAAATTTTCATCATATTTTAGCTAAAAGAAAACATTGCAACAAGAAAATTGCTATTTCAAGTGTGGTAGGTATTCTAGAATCCAGCCCATGTAGCTTACAATATACATCGTATTCATTAAAAATAGGTAAAATCTGACTTTATTTTTGCAAAAAATCATATAAATATTTGCTTCCGCGACCGAATTTTATAATTTTTCATCATATTTTAGCTAAAAGAAAACATTGCAACATGAAAATTGCTATTTCAAGTGTGGTGGTATTCTAGAATCCAGCCAATGAAGCTTACAATATGCAACGTATTCATCAAAAATAGGTAAAATCTGACTTAATTTTTGTAAAAAATTATATAAATATTTGCTTTCGCGCCCGAATTTTATAATTTTTCATTATATTTTATCCATAGTAAAGGTCCAAAAGCATGTTTATGAATGTTTTAACAAAAATATCCATTTAAAAAATAGGTAAAATCTGACTTTATTTTTGTAAAAAAACATATAAATATTTGCTTCCGCGCCCGAATTTTATAAATTTTCATCATATTTTAGCTAAAAGAAAACATTGCAACAAAAAAATTGCTATTTCAAGTGTGGTAGGTATTCTAGAATCCAGCTCATGTAGCTTACAATATACATCGTATTCATTAAAAATAGGTAAAATCTGACTTTATTTTTGCAAAAAATCATATAAATATTTGCCTCCGCGACCGAATTTTATAATTTTTCATCATATTTTAGCCAAAAGAACACATTGCAACAAGAAAATTGCTATTTCAAGTGTGATAGCTATTCTAGAATCCAGCCCATGTAGCTTACAATATACAACGTATTCATTAAAAATAGGTAAAATCTGACTTTATTTTTGTAAAAAATCATATAAATATTTGCTTCCGCGCCCGAATTTTATAATTTGTTATTATATTTTATTCACAGTATAGGTCCAAAAGCATGTTTATGAATGTTTTAACAAAAATATCCATTTTAAGAATAGGTAAAATCTGACTTTATTTTTGTAAAAAATCATATAAATATTTGCTTCCGCGCCTGAATTTTATGATTTTTCATCATAATTTAGGTAAAAGAAAACATTGCAACAAGTATTTGCTATTTAAAGTGTGGTAGGTATTCTAGAATCCAGCCAATGAAGCTTACAATATACAACGTATTCATCAAAAATAGGTAAAATCTGACTTTATTTTTTCAAAAAATCATATAAATATTTGCCTCCGCGACCGAATTTTATAATTTTTCATCATATTTTAGCCAAAAGAACACATTGCAACAAGAAAATTTGCTATTTCAAGTGTGATAGCTATTCTAGAATCCAGCCCATGTAGCTTACAATATACAACGTATTCATTAAAAATAGGTAAAATCTGACTTTATTTTTGAAAAAAATCATATAAATATTTGCTTCCGCGCCCGAATTTTATAATTTGTTATTATATTTTATTCACAGTATAGGTCCAAAAGCATGTTTATGAATGTTTTAACAAAAATATCCATTTTAAGAATAGGTAAAATCTGACTTTATTTTTGTAAAAAATGAAATAAATATTTGCTTCCGCGCCCGAATTTTATAATTTTTCATCATATTTTAGCTAAAAGAAAACATTGCAGCAAGAAAATTGCTATTTCAAGTGTGGTGGTATTCTAGAATCCAGATAATGAAGCTTACAATATGCAACGTATTCATCAAAAATAGGTAAAATCTGACTTTATTTTTGTAAAAAATCATATAAATACTTGCTTCCTCGCCCGAATTTTATAATTTTTCATCATATTTTATCCATAGTATATATAGGTTTAAAAGATTGTTTATGAATGTTTTAACAAAAATATCCATTTAAAAAATAGGTAAAATCTGACTTTATTTTTGTAAAAAATCATATAAATAATTGCTTCCGAGCTAGAATTTTATGATTTTTCATCATATTTTAGTTAAAAGAAAACATTGCTACAAGAAAATTGCTATTTCAATTGTGGTAGGTATTCTAGAATCCAGCCAATGAATCTTACAATATACAACGTATTCATCAAAAATAGGTAAAATCTGACTTAATTTTTGTAAAAATATATATAAATATTTGCTTCCGCGCCCGAATTTTATAATTTTTCATTATATTTTATCCATAGTATAGGTCCAAAAGCATGTTTATGAATGTTTTAACAAAAATATCCATTTCAAAAATAGGTAAAATCTGACTTTATTTTTGTAAAAAATCATATAAATATTTGCTTCCGCACCCGAATTTTATAAGTTTTCATCATATTTTAGCTAAAAGAAAACATTGCAACAAGAAAATTGCAATTTCAATTGTGGTGGTATTCTAGAATCCAGCCAATGAAGCTTACAATATGCAACGTATTCATCAAAAATAGGTAAAATCTGACTTTATTTTTGTAAGAAATCATATAAATATTTGCTTCCGCGACCGAATTTTATAATTTTTCATCAAATTTTAGGTAAAAGAACACATTGCAACAAGAAAATTGCTATTTCAAGTGTGGTAGGTATTCTAGAATCCAGACCATGTAGCTTAAAATATACAACGTATTCATTAAAAATAGGTAAAATCTGACTTTATTTTTGTAAAAAATCATACAAATACTTGCTTCCGCCACCGAATTTTATAATTTTTCGTCAAATTTTAGCTAAAAGAAAACAATGCAACAAGAAAATTGCTATTTCATGTGTGGTAGGTATTCTAGAATCCAGCCCATGTAGCTTACAATATACAACGTATTCATTAAAAATAGGTAAAATCTGACTTTATTTTTGTAAAAAATCATATAAATATTTGCTTCCGCGCCCGAATTTTATAATTTTTTATTATATTTTATCCATAGTATAGGACCAAAAGCATGTTTATGAATGTTTTAACAAAAATATCCATTTTAATAATAGGTAAAATCTGACTTTATTTTTGTAAAAAATCATATAAATATTTGCTTCCGCGCCCGAATTTTATGATTTTTCATCATAATTTAGGTAAAAGAAAACATTGCAACAAGAAAATTGCTATTTAAAGTGTGGTAGTTATTCTAGAATCCAGACAATGAAGCTTACAATATGCAACGTATTCATCAAAAATAGGTAAAATCTGACTTTATTTTTGTAAGAAATCATATAAATATTTGCTTCCGCGACCGAATTTTATAATTTTTCATCAAATTTTAGCTAAAAGAACACATTGCAACAAGAAAATTGCTATTTCAAGTGTGGTAGGTATTCTAGAATCCAGCCCATGTAGCTTACAATATACATCGTATTCATTAAAAATAGGTAAAATCTGACTTTATTTTTGCAAAAAATCATATAAATATTTGCTTCCGCGACCGAATTTTATAATTTTTCATCATATTTTAGCTAAAAGAAAACATTGCAACATGAAAATTGCTATTTCAAGTGTGGTGGTATTCTAGAATCCAGCCAATGAAGCTTACAATATGCAACGTATTCATCAAAAATAGGTAAAATCTGACTTAATTTTTGTAAAAAATTATATAAATATTTGCTTCCGCGCCCGAATTTTATAATTTGTTATTATATTTTATCCACAGTATAGGTCCAAAAGCATGTTTATGAATGTTTTAACAAAAATATCCATTTTAAGAATAGGTAAAATCTGACTTTATTTTTGTAAAAAATCATATAAATATTTGCTTCCGCGCCTGAATTTTATGATTTTTCATCATAATTTAGGTAAAAGAAAACATTGCAACAAGAAAATTGCTATTTCAAGTGTGGTAGGTATTCTAGAATCCAGCCCATGTAGCTTACAATATACATCGTATTCATTAAAAATAGGTAAAATCTGACTTTATTTTTGCAAAAAATCATATAAATATTTGCCTCCGCGACCGAATTTTATAATTTTTCATCATATTTTAGCCAAAAGAACACATTGCAACAAGAAAATTGCTATTTCAAGTGTGATAGCTATTCTAGAATCCAGCCCATGTAGCTTACAATATACAACGTATTCATTAAAAATAGGTAAAATCTGACTTTATTTTTGTAAAAAATCATATAAATATTTGCTTCCCGCGCCCGAATTTTATAATTTGTTATTATATTTTATCCACAGTATAGGTCCAAAAGCATATTTATGAATGTTTTAACAAAAATATCCATTTTAAGAATAGGTAAAATCTGACTTTATTTTTGTAAAAAATCATATAAATATTTGCTTCCGCGCCTGAATTTTATGATTTTTCATCATAATTTAGGTAAAAGAAAACATTGCAACAAGAAATTTGCTATTTAAAGTGTGGTAGGTATTCTAGATTCCAGCCAATGAAGCTTACAATATACAACGTATTCATCAAAAATAGGTAAAATCTGACTTTATTTTTGCAAAAAATCATATAAATATTTGCCTCCGCGACCGAATTTTATAATTTTTCATCATATTTTAGCCAAAAGAACACATTGCAACAAGAAAATTGCTATTTCAAGTGTGATAGCTATTCTAGAATCCAGCCCATGTAGCTTACAATATACAACGTATTCATTAAAAATAGGTAAAATCTGACTTTATTTTTGTAAAAAATCATATAAATATTTGCTTCCGCGCCCCGAATTTTATAATTTGTTATTATATTTTATCCACAGTATAGGGTCCAAAAGCATGTTTATGAATGTTTTAACAAAAATATCCATTTTAAGAATAGGTAAAATCTGACTTTATTTTTGTAAAAAATGAAATAAATATTTGCTTCCGCGCCCGAATTTTATAATTTTTCATCATATTTTAGCTAAAAGAAAACATTGCAGCAAGAAAATTGCTATTTCAAGTGTGGTGGTATTCTAGAATCCAGATAATGAAGCTTACAATATGCAACGTATTCATCAAAAATAGGTAAAATCTGACTTTATTTTTGTAAAAAAATCATATAAATACTTGCTTCCTCGCCCGAATTTTATAATTTTTCATCATATTTTATCCATAGTATATATAGGTTTAAAAGATTGTTTATGAATGTTTTAACAAAAATATCCATTTAAAAAATAGGTAAAATCTGACTTTATTTTTGTAAAAAATCATATAAATAATTGCTTCCGAGCTAGAATTTTATGATTTTTCATCATATTTTAGTTAAAAGAAAACATTGCTACAAGAAAATTGCTATTTCAATTGTGGTAGGTATTCTAGAATCCAGCCAATGAATCTTACAATATACAACGTATTTCATCAAAAATAGGTAAAATCTGACTAAATTTTTGTAAAAATATATATAAATATTTGCTTCCGCGCCCGAATTTTATAATTTTTCATTATATTTTATCCATAGTATAGGTCCAAAAGCATGTTTATGAATGTTTTAACAAAAATATCCATTTCAAAAATAGGTAAAATCTGACTTTATTTTTGTAAAAAATCATATAAATATTTGCTTCCGCACCCGAATTTTATAAGTTTTCATCATATTTTAGCTAAAAGAAAACATTGCAACAAGAAAATTGCAATTTCAATTGTGGTGGTATTCTAGAATCCAGCCAATGAAGCTTACAATATGCAACGTATTCATCAAAAATAGGTAAAATCTGACTTTATTTTTGTAAGAAATCATATAAATATTTGCTTCCGCGACCGAATTTTATAATTTTTCATCAAATTTTAGGTAAAAGAACACATTGCAACAAGAAAATTGCTATTTCAAGTGTGGTAGGTATTCTAGAATCCAGACCATGTAGCTTAAAATATACAACGTATTCATTAAAAAATAGGTAAAATCTGACTTTATTTTTGTAAAAAATCATATAAATATTTGCTTCTGCGCCCGAATTTTATAATTTTTCACCATATTTTATCCATAATATAGGTCCAAAAGCATGTTTATGAATGTTTTAACAAAAATATCGATTTTAAGAATAGGTAAAATCTGACTTTATTTTTGTAAAAAATCATATAAATATTTGCTACCGCGCCCGAATTTTATAATTTTTCATCTTATTTTAGCTAAAAGAAAACATTGCAACAAGAAAATTGCTATTCCAGGTGTGGTGGTATTCTAGAATCCAGATAATAAAGCTTACAATATGCAACGTATTCATCAAAAATAGGTAAAATCTGACTTTATTTTTGTAAAAAATCATATAAATATTTGCTTCCGCGACCGAATTTTATAATTTTTTATCATATTTTAGCTAAAAGAAAACATTGTAACAAGAAAATTGCTATTTAAAGTGTGGTAGGTATTCTAGAAACCAGCCCATGTAGCTTACAATATACAACGTATTCATTAAAAATAGGTAAAATCTGACTTTATTTTTGTAAAAAATCATATAAATATTTGCTTCCACGCCCGAATTTTATATTTTTTCATCATATTTTATCCATAGTATAGGTCCAAAAGCATGTTTATGAATGTTTTAAACAAAAATATCCATTTCAAGAATAGGTAAAATCTGACTTTATTTTTGTAAAAAATCATATAAATATTTGCTTTCGCGCCCGAATTTTATAATTTTTCATCATATTTTAGCTAAAAGAAAACATTGCAACAAGAAAATTGCTATTTCAAGAATGGTGGTATTCTAGAATCCAGCCAATGAAGCTTACAATATGCAACGTATTCATCAAAAATAGGTAAAACCTGACTTTATTTTTGTAAAAAAATCATATAAATTATTTGCTTTCGCGCCCGAATTTTATAATTTTTCATCATATTTTAGCTATAAGGAAACGTTGCAACAAGAAAATTGCTATTTCAAATGTGGTAGGTATTCTAGAATCCAGCGCATGTAGCTTACAATATACATCGTATTCATTAAAAATAGGTAAAATCTGACTTAATTTTTGTAAAAAATCATATAAATTTTTGCCTCCGCGCCCGAATTTTATAATTTTTCACCATATTTTATCAATAGTATAGGTCCAAAAGCATGTTTATGAATGTTTTAACAAAAATATTCATTTTAAGAATAGGTAAAATCTGACTTTATTTTTGTAAAAAATCATAAATATTTCCTTCCGCGCCCGAATTTTATAATTTTTCATCATATTTTAGCTAAAAGAAAACATTGCAACAAGAAAATTGCAATTTCAATTGTGGTGGTATTCTAGAATCCAGCCAATGAAGCTTACAATATGCAACGTATTCATCAAAAATAGGTAAAATCTGACTTTATTTTTGTAAGAAATCATATAAATATTTGCTTCCGCGACCGAATTTTATAATATTTCATCAAATTTTAGCTAAAAGAACACATTGCAACTAGAAAATTGCTATTTCAAGTGTGGTAGGTATTCTAGAATCCAGCCCATGTAGCTTACAATATACATCGTATTCATTAAAAATAGGTAAAATCTGACTTTATTTTTGCAAAAAATCATATAAATATTTGCTTCCGCGACCGAATTTTATAATTTTTCATCATATTTTAGCTAAAAGAAAACATTGCAACATGAAAATTGCTATTTCAAGTGTGGTGGTATTCTAGAATCCAGCCAATGAAGCTTACAATATGCAACGTATTCATCAAAAATAGGTAAAATCTGACTTAATTTTTGTAAAAAATTATATAAATATTGCTTTCGCGCCCGAATTTTATAATTTTTCATTATATTTTATCCATAGTAAAGGTCCAAAAGCATATTTATGAATGTTTTAACAAAAATATCCATTTAAAAAATAGGTAAAATCTGACTTTATTTTTGTAAAAAAACATATAAATAATTGCTTCCGCGCCCGAATTTTATAAATTTTCATCATATTTTAGCTAAAAGAAAACATTGCAACAAGAAAATTGCTATTTCATGTGTGGTAGGTATTCTAGAATCCAGCCCATGTGGCTTACAATATACATCGTATTCATTAAAAATAGGTAAAATCTGACTTTATTTTTGCAAAAAATCATATAAATATTTGCCTCCGCGACCGAATTTTATAATTTTTCATCATATTTTAGCCAAAAGAACACATTGCAACAAGAAAATTGCTATTTCAAGTGTGATAGCTATTCTAGAATCCAGCCCATGTAGCTTACAATATACAACGTATTCATTAAAAATAGGTGAAATCTGACTTTATTTTTGTAAAAAATCATATAAATATTTGCTTCCGCGCCCGAATTTTATAATTTGTTATTATATTTTATCCACAGTATAGGTCCAAAAGCATGTTTATGAATGTTTTAACAAAAATATCCATTTTAAGAATAGGTAAAATCTGACTTTATTTTTGTAAAAAATCATATAAATATTTGCTTCCGCGCCTGAATTTTATGATTTTTCATCATAATTTAGGTAAAAGAAAACATTGCAACAAGAAATTTGCTATTTAAAGTGTGGTAGGTATTCTAGAATCCAGCCAATGAAGCTTACAATATACAACGTATTCATCAAAAATAGGTAAAATCTGACTTTATTTTTGCAAAAAATCATATAAATATTTGCCTCCGCGACCGAATTTTATAATTTTTCATCATATTTTAGCCAAAAGAACACATTGCAACAAGAAAATTACTATTTCAAGTGTGATAGCTATTCTAGAATCCAGCCCATGTAGCTTACAATATACAACGTATTCATTAAAAATAGGTAAAATCTGACTTTATTTTTGTAAAAAATCATATAAATATTTGCTTCCGCGCCCGAATTTTATAATTTGTTATTATATTTTTATCCACAGTATAGGTCCAAAAGCATGTTTATGAATGTTTTAACAAAAATATCCATTTTAAGAATAGGTAAAATCTGACTTTATTTTTGTAAAAATGAAATAAATATTTGCTTCCGCGCCCGAATTTTATAATTTTTCATCATATTTTAGCTAAAAGAAAACATTGCAGCAAGAAAATTGCTATTTCAAGTGTGGTGGTATTCTAGAATCCAGATAATGAAGCTTACAATATGCAACGTATTCATCAAAAATAGGTAAAATCTGACTTTATTTTTGTAAAAAATCATATAAATACTTGCTTCCTCGCCCGAATTTTATAATTTTTCATCATATTTTATCCATAGTATATATAGGTTTAAAAGATTGTTTATGAATGTTTTAACAAAAATATCCATTTATAAAATAGGTAAAATCTGACTTTATTTTTGTAAAAAATCATATAAATAATTGCTTCCGAGCTAGAATTTTATGATTTTTCATCATATTTTAGTTAAAAGAAAACATTGCTACAAGAAAATTGCTATTTCAATTGTGGTAGGTATTCTAGAATCCAGCCAATGAATCTTACAATATACAACGTATTCATCAAAAATAGGTAAAATCTGACTTTATTTTTGTAAAAAATCATATAAATATTTGCTTTCGCGCCCGAATTTTATAATTTTTCATCATATTTTAGCTAAAAGAAAACATTGCAACAAGAAAATTGCTATTTCAAGAATGGTGGTATTCTAGAATCCAGCCAATGAAGCTTACAATATGCAACGTATTCATCAAAAATAGGTAAAACCTGACTTTATTTTTGTAAAAAATCATATAAATATTTGCTTTCGCGCCCGAATTTTATAATTTTTCATCATATTTTAGCTATAAGAAAACGTTGCAACAAGAAAATTGCTATTTCAAGTGTGGTAGGTATTCTAGAATCCAGCGCATGTAGCTTACAATATACATCGTATTCATTAAAAATAGGTAAAATCTGACTTAATTTTTGTAAAAAATCATATAAATTTTTGCCTCCGCGCCCGAATTTTATAATTTTTCACCATATTTTATCAATAGTATAGGTCCAAAAGCATGTTTATGAATGTTTTAACAAAAATATTCATTTTAAGAATAGGTAAAATCTGACTTTATTTTTGTAAAAAATCATAAATATTTCCTTCCGCGCCCGAATTTTATAATTTTTCATCATATTTTAGCTAAAAGAAAAACATTGCAACAAGAAAATTGCAATTTCAATTGTGGTGGTATTCTAGAATCCAGCCAATGAAGCTTACAATATGCAACGTATTCATCAAAAATTGGTAAAATCTGACTTTATTTTTGTAAGAAATCATATAAATATTTGCTTCCGCGACCGAATTTTATAATTTTTCACCATATTTTATCCATAGTATAGGTTTAAAAGATTGTTTATGAATGTTTTAACAAAAATATCCATTTCAAAAATAGGTAAAATCTGACTTTATTTTTGTAAAAAATTATATAAATATTTGCTTCCGTGCCCGAATTTTATAATTTTTCACCATATTTTATCAATAGTATAGGTCCAAAAGCATGTTTGTGAATGTTTTAACAAAAATATCCATTTTAAGAATAGGTAAAATCTGACTTTATTTTTGTAAAAAATCATATAAATATTTGCTTCCGCGCCCGAATTTTATAATTTTTCATCATATTTTAGCTAAAAGAAAACATTGCAACAAGAAAATTGCTATTTAAAGTGTGGTAGGTATTCTAGAAACCAGAACATGTAGCTTACAATATACAACGTATTA